>JARHVA010001321.1:1217500-1402500 GCA_037957365.1 Torreya grandis
GGGAGATATTAGGGGGAAGATTCAAAATATTGAGAGAATAGTTGATAGAATTAAAGAGAGAGAAGGTCATGTATTATAATGAGATATCATAAGATAAAGCTACAGAGTTTGCATTTGAGAGACTGTGATTGTAAATCCCAAAGATGTATTGGGGAGATATAGTATAAAACATAGACTAAATGTGGATTAGAATGTCATTATGGCCTATTTTAATTTAATAATATGAAATGAATACTAATTTTTTTTGTGTAATTATGGCTGCATGGCTAAGGGAATCCCTTCATTAGGACCCCTACTATGACTACACCATATTGTGACAAAAATTGGTTTAGAGGTCATATGCATGCCAATGGTGAGAAAAGATTACTGATTATGAGAATGAGGCTACCAAATAGGATGAAGTAGCTATAGAGGAACCAACTATAGAGTAGAAACATAAACTTTACAAATAGGAAGAAATACTGACAAACAAATTTCATGCATTGAATATGATAAGAACATTGTAAACACTCAAAGTACTTATTTATATCAAAAAAAGGAAGGTGATAGTTTTGGTCGATATAGATAGTAAACACAAATTCAATGGTTAAAGACTAGATAATGAGTTCAAGTTATTTTTGTATTTGATTTTTAATTTTCAAACTCAAGTCATGATAGCCAATGGGAATCAACTATATTTTGAGGGTGAATGTCATCATATCAAACTCTAAATGGGGGAATACCAACAATTGTTTTTTCCATCTCAATTGGGGGATCATGTCTTGTTTTATGAGTACAATGGATTAAACATTTAAAAATGATGTCCTTCAATTTTCAAGACTTATTCCCAGATTTTTTTATAAATAGTAAAAGGTATAAAATTATTGGACATATTCACTATTAAGATAAATAATAAGCTCTCATAGTATGGATAAACTTATAAAATAAATATCTTATGACATGGTAGCATAACAAAATTTCTTAGAAACACATAAAAGAGAAACTCAAGATTAAATAAAGCTTCAAGACCATAGTGAAAATCATCAATGGGGTTTTTAATAACCCAAGGGCCTACCCCTTATTATATATAATGACAATGCCATTGAATAGATTCTATAAATCATCCCACCTAACATCATGCCTCATTGCTATCCATATGAGCAAAGGTCTAAAATTGAAAAATTCATAAGGATATGTTGGAGTCATGAATTTTTTGATCAAACAAAAGTACTTATTCATCTCTATTGGTCATGGTTAAGAATAACGATGAATCATGGAGAATGTGTCAAGATTAATGGAACTTAACACAATCACTCTCAAATATAAGTTTCCTATTCATGTTAATGATGATTATTGGATGAGTTAAATGGCATGATTTTATTTAGTTCAAGTTATCATAAAATTTGAGTTAAGGATAAGGTTGTCCATAATAAAACATTCAGGACAATGAGGGTCACTAAGAATTCTTAGTTATTCATTTTTGTCTCATTGATCCCTCCCTCTACCTTTCAGAGTCTATGAATCTAGGTTTTATCCATTGCTTTGGATTTTTTTTAGTTTTCTTTGATGATACCCAAATATATAGTAGGACATGGGAAGAACATTTTCAACATTTAGAGAATGTATTAGAAGTTTAAAAATACAATCAAATCTATGAAAAAAAATCTAAATATGCATTTGGAGTAAAATAAGTGGATTACCTATGTCATGTAGTATAACATGAAGGTGTTAAGATGGACCCAAAGAAGATTGCAGATTCTAAAGATTGACCACTACCTAATAACATTAAAGGCTTTAAAATATTCTTAAGATTGAATAGAAACTACATTTTATTTTTGATAACTAAGCTTTCATATTGACATATTTAATAACATTATTGAATAATAATCAATTTTCATGGTTCAAGGTAGCCACACAAGTATTCAAACAGTTGAAATAAGTTATTTCAACCATCCTTGTGTTAGATAACCCTGATTCATATATAAAATTTGTGGTAGAAAGTGATGCTTCATGACATGACATGGGAAGAATATTTATGCAATAAGGGCATCTTACATCCATTGGAATTTGAGAGTTGAAAAATCAAAATAAATAATATAGTATGGCTCACTTATGAAAAGGAAATGTTAGATACTATTTATGTAATTAAACAATGGCATTTATATCTTATGGTTTAGAATTTCAAAGTCAAAATAAAATAGAAGAGTTATAAGTATTTCTTGAAACAATGATTATCATCATAGGATTAGTAAAAATGGGTCATCAAGATGTTGGGGTATGACTTTAAAACTATTTATAAAAAAGAAAAGGAGAATATTGCAATTGGTGATCTATCTTGATAAGATATTGAAACATCAAAAATATGTGCCATATCATTATTAAAACTATAATGGGAATAATTAGAAAGGATAAAATGAAAAAAAAAAAAAATCTAAAATAAGAAAACTCGTTCATCAACTTTAGCTATATCCTTATTCCTTAAATAAGTATGCCTGGAACGATGATTCCTTATGGTATTGATTTATGAAATAATGAAAATAATGGGGATTATATTATGTAAAATGGGTAAAACTAAGGTCATAAGGAGTACCTATATAAATACATAAATCTATAGTTTTCAATATTCTCTAATTTAAATATAGGTTGATAGTATAAATAAATTATTGAACAAGCAATAACAATGGAAGAGATGGAAAGAAGACTAAAAAAAACAAACTTGGGCACTATAGATAAATTTTATAATTGGGAAGAAAGTTTAATTTTGACACAAAAGATGTCCTATAAATTTATTATGATTTGGAAAAATGTTAGAAAAGGTGACACATTGATTGTGTCTAGGTTATAATAAGCATGCGTTCATTTTTTTTCATTTGTTGTTTTTTAGGTTATGTAACTTTTTGGACCACTTTGTAGGAAACTAATGTTCTTGATTTAAGCTTATATTAAATGGATTGATGGGAAGAATTATATGATTTTATTCTTATTTATATTTAACTAATTATCTAAAATGTCATAAGAGGAATAATTTTTTAGTCTAATTGGCTTAGGGAACCTCTTGAGGAGTTGCACCTACATATCCCACACACTTGGAATCATGGAGCTATGTAGTTATTGTGTTTGTGAGTGAATCCAAAACCAAATGAGAGAAAAGAATTTAGATACTCTCCTAGATAATCAAATGTAATTATATGCTTTGATATGACCTTATTTTGGTACAAGACTTGGAATGATCTAATATGTAATGTACACTTAGTGTATACACTCCTTTGAAAAAAATTCAAAAGATAAGTTTAATGCATGAATAAATTTTTAATTAGTAGAAACATTGTTAATTTATATGAAATAGCTAAAAGTAAATTTGTATATAGAGGGATCCCTAGGACACTTCACACATAGGTCTAATGAAGAGAATAGTGATGTGAGACAATCAAGGTATGAGGAATTAGGCCAAGATGGAAGGGAACCATAAAATGATGAGGGTTAGAGTTAGAAAATAGACAATTCTAACATAGTCAAAATAAACTAACCATTGATTCTAAATCAGCCAAAATCAACCAACCATTGATTCTAACATGAATGGAAGAAAAGATCAAAACAAAGACCATGTTGAATTGAAAATGTCTAACTAGGAGACTAGTGTTGAAAAATGGCAGTCTAAAGTGTTTATGGAGAAATCTAAGTGAATCAAGGATGATGGGAGTTTAATGTGGGAAAAAGTGTCCAAAAATAGATAAATGTGCACAAATGGACCAAGCATGGTAAATTATGACAAAGACATAATGTAAAAGGGTTATGTACCAAAATTATATGTCTACATAATTACCACTTTGATGTGTGTGTGCATGAATGTATATACCAAATAAACTAAAATAAAAATTTTTATTACACACCTAAACATTACCAAATGGATGAAATGTTAAATAATCTATGTATTTGGGCTAAGCTTCACTCATGTATTGATGTTGGTAAATTCAGTATACCTATAACTAGTCACAAATACATACAAGTAGACATTGTCTCAATAAATCAATGGACAATTATCCAACTGATAAATAAGTATATGAATGAATATACTTGTTGGTTTTTTAACCATGTTGCCACTCCTAGGAAACTCTTGGTATTGAAATAAAAAACTAGAAATAGGGCAATGAATGTTAATACTTATTCTAAAATCCTTAGTGTTAGCTTAGGTTATATTAAATTAATGTAAGGGGCATGTTTATTTTATATAAAGACAACACTTTTAGTAATGTTATTAGGTGTTGTTATAGATATTCGCATGTGCAAGTTAATAACAGTGTACAAGTTAGTTTTAGAGTTTTATTGAAATGGTAAAACCTTTATATATCCCTTATATTCTATGTCAAGGGTTCAAAACATAAAGGCACTTTATGGTACTTTTTTTGAGATTAATAAAATATTTAGGGACCCACCTCTTATGGGTACAACATTCAACCTAAATTTAATTGGTTTTATGGAATTGTGATCAATGGTATCAAAGTGGAGGTGTGTGAAGAAAGAATGGTGGGCCTATGAAAGAGATGAAAATAAAATGCCCATGTGAAAGAGAGTAAAATTTTTAAATTTAATTTTGTTTTATATTTTTAATATTATTTGATGTTATATTAAATTTACCAAAAGTGGATATGCAAGTAAAACTATTTTTTTTACATAATACATGAGTTGTTTTTGGAAGATATTATTATTAAAGTATAGAGAATGATTTTATTGAATCATTGAAATATTTAATAAGCAAATTTTATAATTTTCTTTGATAAAGAAATATTTTTAATTCTTACATTTGAAAATATTCCAAAGTTATTTTCTTGTAAAATGTTTAATAAATAATTTATTAATTTCTTGAAAAATAAAGGTTATCTTATTTGGATTAAATAAAAATATTTTCTTGGAAGGTGAAATAAGTGTTTTTAAAGTTTTAAATTTCCTTGAAGTTTTTTTAAGCATTGAATCTCTACCATATGCACTAGAAATTTACATGGAGCAATGCAATATTTCTGAAGGATGTTAGGAATATAAATGTTTATACTTGAAAAAAATTAAAAGTTTATTTGATACATGTTTAATATACCCAAAATGTGTTTATTATGCTTGGAACACTAAAAAATACTATTGTGCATTATAAATTATTACCAAAATGTTGGAAAAATTCCCTGAATCTGGTTGGGCATTGTAATCTTATGTCAAGGCATTGTAAATTATCATGTAAAATATGTGCATGAGGTGCTGAAAATTAACTTGGGATATTGAAAAGACATAAAGGGCATGGCAGAGGCATGATTAGAGTGTTTGAAAAGTGTTAGAATAAACTTCGAACATAATTAAACATTTGAAAATCATTACAACTTAAAAAGGTGTTGGGAGCTAAAAATTATGTGTTGGATTAAAGTATTGAAGCAATGTGGTGTTGAAACTACAAAGGTACAATGATATCAAAGTGTTAGAAATTTGAGTGGACCCCTCAACATACTATTTTACTAAATGTTATTCAACATATCTCTATTCATAAGTGAGTAAGTGCATGTTTTTCATTTTTCTCTTTTGGTGAACTATAAAATTAACATCACTTATAAAATATTTTCAATTTTATGTCTTGTAAATTACACTAAAATAAGTGGAAAGGATTATTTTTTAATTCACTTGAAAGAGTAATAAATTTTAGATTCAAAACTCCTCAAGCATAATTTTGCCCAAAATTGTTTTGGATGTTTTTTCATAAAAAATTGATTTTTAGGATATTTTATTTTTCAAATTATTTGTAATTGTATGGAATGTTTTCATATGTGTATATTAGAGATACATGGGTGTAATTTAAAAAATATAATTTTATAAATGTTAAGTGAAAAAATTATCTATAATTTTTTTCATGCCTAACATATAAGTTAAGTGAAAAAAATATAGAAATGCATCTTTATGTGTGAGTGTCTTTTTTTTTGTGTGAATTTATTTTATTCTAGTGTGTATTTATTTTTTGAAGTTCCTAAAATCTAAAATTTTCTTTTTGAAAATGTCCAATTTACAATTTCCAATTATGTTGATTGGAAATAAGTGATGGAAGTGTTATTTTTTAATATGTTATGGGATGTTTTGAAAGATGAAAATATTATAAATCTTACACCCAAGAAAATTTTGATCTGTTCAATTTAAAATATTCAAAATCTTTAGTTTTACTAAAATTTTACTGTACTAAGGATACATATATTCATATTGAGAATTATTCCCGCAATTATTTTACTTAGAAAAATCTATTTGATTTATATGACAAAAGTCCCAAATATAAACATTGATATTAATATTTAGTTGTTTACATTATATTTAGTTGATGGTGGGCATATGGGATAATTCATATCAAGACTGATAAAAACTACAATAAAATATACTAAAACAGGATTTAGAAGACTTGATGATGACTTAATATTCATTGTTACTTTAAAAGGGATCTCTAATTCTTACAAAAAATTTGTTGAGATGATTCATGTTAATGATAAGATTATGAACAACAATTTTGATAACATTTATGAATTAATTATTCTACATGATATGTCCATACCCCAAAAAACCAATAAAACATAGGAATCTTTTCCAACATAAGCCAAATCTAATAATTCACATAGTAGTCATCCAAATTATAGTGGGAGTAGAGGTTTTAGTTGAGGGAGGTTTTAAAATATAAATTGAGAAATAGGAATATGTTAATATCAAAAGAATTATATGCAACAACAAAATAATATCAATCCTCATCAAAATGAGTCAAGTTATCAATAATGAGTTCAAGCTATAGGTAGAGGAAAAGGTAAATCAGAAATCAGGGATCACAAGTGTGGTAAACTTTGTTATATTAGAGCCTAGTGTAGAATCCATTATGAAAAAAATTACAAAATAGATTATACTCAATATGTTGAACATGAATATAATTAATAAATAAAAATCATAAATGAATCAAATTTTACAATAATAGAAGAGTGTTCTAACATAAATTACAAGAGTCTGAAGCTAGGGATGAATTCACTGATGTTTGGATCCTAGATATAGGTGCAACCAAACACATTACTTGTAGAAGAAAATTATTTTGGAATTAAAAATAAGAATCTCTAGCTCCTATCACATTAGAACATATATCCCTACACATACTTCAATGAATTAGATATATTAGGATATTTATCTCTAATGGTTCAATTAAGTGTTTACAATATTTTTGGTACATTCCTACATTGAAAAAAAATCTACATTATTTAGTCACCATTTGAAAAAAAGGTTATCAAATTATGCTATAAAATGGGTATGCTTATATTAACCTAGTCAAAGAAGAGTATATATTTTTTTTTAATTTGACATGAAGATGGAAATTTAGTTAAATTAAATTATAAAGTGTTTCCTTCTACACAAGAATTAGAAGTAATAATTAAAACTAGTACAATGTATTTATAACATTTGTGGCATCTCAAGTACATACTTATAAATATTCACTCTTTGGTGGACTTGTAGAGAAATAGTATGGCGTATAATTTTCATAATTTTAGGAGAGATAATATTCTTTATGAATCATGTGTTTTAGGCAAAACAAATATAGAATTTTTTTCAAATGAGTCTTAGTGAGCCAACATGTATTTTTGGTTGGATCAAAGTGATGTGAGTGATATGAGAAAGTCATCTATTATAGGGTGTAAATACTTTACATTTTTTATTGAAGAATTTTGAAAAATGACTTAGGTATATTTTCGAAAGAATAAATCAGAGGTTTTCACTAAGAGTTCTTATTGGTTACACTTTTTTGAAAAAGAAACATGTTTGAAACTACCTCCACTTTGATTAGATAATGATGATGAATACATCTTGAATGAGTTTTTAAATTATTTCCAAGAATATGGAATCAAACGGTAATACACTAATGTTTATACTCCATTGAAAAAATGGTTTTTTGAGAGAATGAACATAACTTTGAAAAGTACATCATGAGCCATGTTGTTCTATAAATATTTAGATGACATATTTTTGGCCAAATATGTGGGTACTATAATGTATTTGTGGAGTAGATCTCCATAATTTATCTTTTAATAAAAAAACCATATGAGGAATGGAATGGATTTAAGCACAAGGTAAAATTCTCAATAATATTTAGATGCACTTGCCATGCTAAACTATTAAATTTATTACTAAGTTGTTACATGTGAAAAAATACATTTTCATTTGCCATTCTGATAACAAAAAGAGGTATAGTTTGCTTACACATTATATAGGCAATTTATAGTGAGCATAAATGTGATTTTTGATAAGTTTGGCAATATAAAAATTGTAAAAATTGATTCACTATTTGATAAGTGGAGAGAAAGATAAAAAAACATCAAATTGATAAGGGATTGTGCAATGGACCTAACTTTCATAGATTGTGGCATGAGGTTCATTTTAATCAACCAAGTGTTTGTTTAGTTCATTACATTTCATAAATAGCCACTACATATTTCTATGATTATTTTGGAAATGATAATATAGAAAATAGTGAAAATTATTTAAATCTCCAAAATATTTATTGTTCTCCACAAAAATAATCATAGTGGTAAATTAGAGGCAGAGACTTATGGTGTTTGTGATCTTGAGAATTTAGAAAATGATCTTAAGTGTGTTTTCAATATGTTTTTTGACTTGAAAGTGAATAAATTTGGTAAAATAGGTCCCATGAATACTTGTAAACTATGCATTGATCACTACTTCCTTCTTTGAACCATCTACATATGAAGAAGTGCCTATAAAATAAGTTTGGAATAATGATATGTAGGTTGAATGCAATGCTATAATGAAAAATTATACTTGTGTTCTTATTGATTGTGCTCCGCATATTCAATCCATTTTATGAAAGTGTGTTTATAGAGTTAAGTATAAATATGATGGTTCCATAGATAAACATAAGGCATGACTTGTAATGAAAGGATTATGTGCAACAAAAATGCATAAATTATGAGGAAACATTTTCATCTACTACCAAGTTTCACACTATTCATATGATACTTACATTAGTATATAAAAAAGGTTGGAAATTACATAAAATGGATGCCAATATTTCTTTTTTGAAAGGTGATCTATAGGAGGAAGTATACATGACACAACCATAATATTTTGAGGTAGTTAATTCCAAACATGTGTGTCAATTGGTAAAATCATTGTAAGGGTTCAAATAGGCACTGAGGGATTAGTATGAAAATATGGATTCCTAATTGTATATAATTTGTTTTATGTGCAGTGAATTAGATGATACAATGTAATTAGAGTGTAGAGAAACAAATTCCGTGAATATTTTTCTATATTGATGACTTGTTTATCACATGGAACAATGACAAAAAAACTAAACTAAGGGTTTTAGATGATAAATCTTGGTCTTCTTCACTATTATTTAGGCATAGAGGTAACTTAGAAATATAAAATTATTTTCTTGCACAAACTAAGTACATTTATGATTTATTATAAGGATTAGCATGAATGAGTGCAAACCTGAACTTAAACCTATGGAAAGTCACTTGAAATTGCCTAAGGATGATGAAGGTAAGGTTTCTGATGTCATAAAATAAAAATAGCTAGTGGGTAGATTGATATGTTTGATGATAACTAGTCCAGATATTTATTTTGTGGTGAGTATTTTAAACAGGCTTAAGCACGAGTCTAGGAAAATTCATTGGAAAGTAGATAAATGAGTACTTCATTGCTTATAATGAATGAATACATATGGTCATGAGTATCTCCAAAATAAGAATCTAAAACCTATTTGATATTATGATGCAGGTTATGGTGCTTGTGTGGATAAAAGGGTGTCCAAAACATGTTACACTATGCATATGGGTTTAGTTGCCATCATGTGGTGTTATAAAAAGAAACATATTATGGCAAATTCCTCAATAGAATCCAAGTATATTGTAGCATGGGATGCCTCTCTCTCTCTCTCTCTCTCTCTCTCTCTCTCTCTCTCTCTCTCTCTCTCTCTCTCTCTATATATATATATATATATATATATATATATATATATATGCATTCTTGAAGACCTTCAATTGTCTCAATTTGCTCCTATGCACTTATGCATGGATAAACAAATAATAATCAAGATGTTGAATAATCCAATGTTCTATGTAAAGACTAAGCACATTGATATTAAGTATCACTATCTGTGAATGTTTGCGTCGAAAAAAATATTAGAATCGATGTTTTTCCAATTGCAAATTAGAAAATTGACATTTTATTGAAAACCCTTAATATGTGGCATATTTTAAGTAAAAAATTAATGGTATAGCTTAGATTATTATTCTATTCAAATATGTTTCAACCCTAACATGATTACACTCACAAAACTTTAGTATTGATATCAAGTTATATGGAATATTTAATTTCTTGCTTACCCAATAATGTTTATTTGTGTTTTGTAGTCTCATCTCTTTTCTTAATCAATATCCTTATCTAAATCAATGAAGACATAAAATAATATTTTAAAAAATGGTCCATTAGGTTTCAATCCACTTTCTTTTTAAATAGGACAATTATCTTAAGGAACTTCACTATTTTATAATTGCACAAACTATGAAAATTTGTTTTTTTTTCTATTTTTTTCCCCTTGTATTTTCATGTGTTTGGTGGTGTTTCATTAAAAAAATGCAATATTTTGAAATTAATTTTTTTTCATATATATATATATATATATATATATATATATATATATATATATATATATATATATATATATATATATATACATGTGTGTATATACACACACACACACACACACACACATACATATACACATACATATATATATATATATATATATATATATATATATATATATATATATATATACACATTTTGTTTATTTTTTGGTGGGGTTTTATATAATTGTGTTGAAAGTCATCTCAAAATGACCTTGATAAGTAGCTAATTTAGTTTTTTAGATTATTTTTTCCATGTTTTTGGTGGTGCTTCATGAAAAAAATGTAATATTTTGAAATTTAAATAATTTTTCTACATTACATTATTATTTTTTATGGGGGTTGACATAGTTATGTTTAAAATCATCTCTAAATTGTTCCTATGAATTTTTATCTCCATATTAGCACAATCATTCTAACATGGGCCAGGTTTTCATCATGGCAAATGCTTTGATATTTGATATTTATGGACTTATGTTTCAATATATTTTGATTTCGTATCTTGTTATTTTTTACAAGTTATGATCTTATAGATGTCGAATCTCAGTGATCAAAGCTATTACAATAAGCCTTAATAATTCAAATTTATTTCCTCTTGCAATGCCCTAATACCATGCAATAGAATTTTGTTATATGTTTCAAGTGTTAATAGAATAACTTCCAAAATTGTAAAGCTCACCACTACTTGGCAGGAACTAGCCACTTTGTGGCACTTGTTTATATCAGGAACCATTATGTATATGTTTTGTTCAAGCTAAGGCTTGTGGCTTGGTATTTAAATGTCTAGATTGTTGGTTTGATTTTTTTTAATTAAAATATCATCTATATGTATGTGTGCATACATGCATGCATGCACGTGTGTGTGAGTGAGTGAGTGAGTGTGTGTGTGTGTGTGTGTGTGTGTGTGTGTGTGTGTGTGTGTGTGAGAGAGAGAGAGAGAGAGAGAGAGAGAGAGAGAGAGAGAGAGAGAGAGAGAGAGAGAGAGAGAGAGAGAGAGAGAGAGAGAGAGAGAGAGAGAGAGATGGTTTATAACAAAATGTTGGATGGTTGGTGTTCATGAAAAAAATGACAAACGATTAAACTTGCATCCATAGAATAAAACATGTAATCAACAAGAAAATAAACTAGGCACATGTTATGGTATTAGATGGAGGAGATAACGGGTCATCCTTAGGGGGGATGGAATTATAAAAAGAGGGATCTTGCAAAGGAAGATCTAATGCCACCCAACCATCTCAATTATTATCTTGCACAACCAAAAACACAAGCACTCCCCACCTAGTAAGTGGGGGAACAAGTAGCCTAGCTTCCACACCATCATGAGCAGGAAAGGTATAATAGATGGCCTTATAGTGAAAATTCCATGAGTTGGCATACTTTAACCTCTTCATTGAAGAGGGATGGAGAAGTGACTATATAACTATCTCTACCGCCATCTTGTTGTTAGTGAAGGAGAGCCTTACGACATGGTATCACGAGTAATAATTGGTTTGATTCAATATGAAATCATTTTTATTGGAAGAATAAATATTCTATAAGTCTTTAAGTTAGTGCTAAGGACTGTGGTGTATAAATTCTGGTAAAATTATTTTAAGACTCAAATCCGATCTCATCTCTTATAATGTCGAATCTTTATACTTGATAAGAAATTTCTGGAAGGCTCTTTGTGAACCAAACAACTTCATAGATAAATCAACTACTTTAGACTATTTTACTTTCAACATAACATTATTATTTCTTCCTCAAATTCTCTACTTTAACTTAATTGATCTAATTAAATTTAATTTGTATTGTTAAATAGTTGGAAGCATTCAATACGAATATTAGTTTGTGTTGCAGTTAAACATCACAAAAAGTCTTTTTTTTTTTTTCAAAAAGTTTCCTTATATCTTATGTATTAAGTAATCTATGATAATCTGATTGAAAATTATATATATATTTACTTCTTTAAATGTCATCAAATGGGTCATTTTAATACTAAATAATAAAATATAAGCATTGACTTTTCTCTTTTAATTTTGTTTTCATTAAATATAATATAATTATTAAATTTATTCCAGACATTCAAATACAAATTTAAAATTAAATTTAATTCTTTTCATAATATATCCATTTACTGAGCTTCTATATAATTAATAAAGAACTACTTTTCATAATATAATTATTTTTTTACGAAATAAAATTTATATTATAAATATAAATATATTAACATTTATAAGATTATTCATTTTCATCTCATAAGACTCTGCTCAGTACTAACATTCTCATCACACATTGTCATTGTCATCTTCATAATCAATGCATGGTCTGTATTCAACGAACCAGCAGATTATAATCAATTGGGACCGGTCCATTGTTAGCTATCCATACCTGACCTGTTTTTTCCGGTCAATATGTGTGACGTGTGGTGAAGTGGTAGTCAAAGGTTGTTGCTCCATTCCCACCTGTTATGGCATTTCACTAGCAGATGGTAAGATAAATCCAAAATCAATGGGCGGCTGTCTCTGTCTTTTTAAAAGGATTCCCAAGGTTGTTGCTCCATTCCCACTGTTATCCCATTTAATTCTACGAGAATAGTGGCATTTCACTAGCAGATGGTAAGATAAAGCTAAAAACAATGGGCGTCTGTCTCTGTCTTTTTAAAAGGATTCCTTCGAGAGCATATTACGAAAGTGTGTGCGTCACAAAATTGCAATTATTGCAGGGGTAAATGGCATGTCACCCTTGTTCAAATCATTGCTGGAATGGGTTTGAAATCATTGCTGCACTAAATCTTAAGGAAGTTAAAGGATGGCTGCCACATGTTTTGATTTATGACTTGGCTCTTTCAAGAGGTACTCAATTCCAACCTAGTTATGACCGGACTGTAAATTTTAAATACGCCATTTACACTCATACCATGGCAGGAGGCTAACTATCATGCAAAAATGTATGCCATTTATTTTTGACTATTTAATTTAAACTATGGTTATATATATATAAGTTGGTTATATTATGGATTAATATAAATGAGGGTTGGATTTGAATTGATGTTGATTATTTAGGTAGTTAAAAATCAATATTGTATAGAAAGGTTGTAATTTGATTGGAGAAGATGATGGTTGTTTATATCCATTCATTAAAGTATAAATTCTTGTAGATATTTGATATGAAGAGTTAAATGGTTAATGGCAGGTTCATACTCTGATGATTTTGATGGCGTGGATGCTCCTTACTTATCATTGCTTTGCCAAAAGAATTTACCGATTTAGATGTATCTGTTATATATTTATTTTCAAAATATGAACAAAGATATCAACATTCTATGTGATTCAGTGATTCCATCTAATACCTTCAACCATATCAAAAAAAATGCAATTCAATAATTCTATCTAATACCTTCAACTATTTCTTTAAAAAATAAAACAATATAACGTTATGAAGGAGTCGAATGACAATGCATGTGTAACAAGACACATCAACGAGAATTAATGTTTTGTGGGAATGACTATGGAAATGTGTATTTTGATATCAAAAACACTACAATATGCAACACTACATCTAGAATAAAATGTTTCTTAGAGAATGTGAGCTTCAAACGATTTTTCAAAGAGTAACAAACTTCATAATTTCTTTCAAAGAAAAAAAAATATATGACTATTTAAAAATGTGGGTTTGAAGTAACACAAAATTCATATAGTAAAATGAGTTATCTTAATTAAAATTTGTTATTCAAATATTTTAAATCAAATATTTATTGAGATAAACTTTTCAATTTTTTTTAAAAAAAAAAAATCATAATTAATAAAATAAAATTGATTTTTTATAATAAAAATAGAAAATATAGATTTATAATTTATCATAATCTTTAAAAAAATTATTTTATAATATATCTACAAAACTTAACTTAATATATATCCACTTTGATAATATGTAAATCCACATTACCACAAGTCACATTGATATGTCTCCACTTTAACTATCAATTGGACTATGTTAGCTTGATGTAAATCAAATAAAGATGCCCCATTTTGATGTAACCAGTGATGCGAATCAAATACAAATGCCTCAATTTGATAAACCTCTATTATGAGTGCACATATATATTTATATTTATATATATTTATGATTTTATATATATGAAATCTTATAAAAATTTAATAAAAAAGATTTTAAAAGACTAATTTTTTATGAATATGAAAGAAATAATGATAAATATCTCATTATTTTTTTTGTTTTGCATGCAAAATAATGATATAAAATAATTATAATGGATTTATTTTATAATTTTTTGAGTTATGACTTGAGTATCTGAGAAGGTACTCTATTCCAACCTAGTTATGACTTGACTTTAAAATTTAAATATGATAGTTATTTATCATGTAAAAATGCATGTCATTTATTTTTTATTATTTAATTTAGATTACAATTATATATGTATTTAAGTTGGTTATATTATTGACCAATATAAATAAGGTTGTAAATTTGAGTTGACATTGATTTTTTGGGTAGTTAAAAATTAATAAAGTATTAAAAGGATTGTAGTTTGATTGGTGAGAATGATAGTTGCTTATATTCATTCATTAAAGTATAAATCTCTCTAGATATTTGATACAGAGAGTCAAATAGTTAAGACTAGGTCATAATCATGTCTTGGGTGATTTTGATGGAGTGGATGTCCCTTACTCATCATTGTTTAGTTAAAAGAACCCATTGATTTAAATATATAATTACTCATCATTGTAAATTCGCTATATATTTATTTCTAAAATATAAACAAAGATACCGATATTCTATATAGTTTAGTGATTCCATCTAATGCCTTCATTTATATTTAAAAAAAATTTAAAAATCAACATAACTTTATGATGGAATTGAAAAACAATACATTTATGTGACAAGACACGTTAATGATCATTAATGTTTTGTGTAATGAACTTGTGGAAACATATATTTTGATATCAAAAACACTACAATATGCAGCACTGCAGAGATTAAAATGTCTAAGAAAATGTGAGCTTCAAATGATTTTTTAGAGAGTAACAAACTTTATAATTTTCTTCAAAGAGAACAATATATAATTTTTTTTAAAAATGTGGGTTCAGAGTAACACAAAAATCATATATTAAAATGATTTAATTAAGGTTTGTTATTCAAATATTTTGAAATGATATATTTATTGAGATAATGTTTTTGACAAAAGATTTTGATCGTAATTGGTCGAGTAAAGATTAATTTTTTTCTTTATAAAAAAACAAAATGTGGGTTTAAAACATAAAATCTATATATAATAAAATGGGTTGTCATGATACGAAATTGTAATTCTTTAGAAGGAAATTATTAAGAAAACTTATTTCAAAATATATTGACATTGACAATCTATTAAACTGATAATGAGGAAACTTATTTTAATATATATCCAATTTGATAAAATGTAAATCCACATTACCACAAGTCATATTACTATCAATTAGCCTATATTAGCTTGTTAACCTCCATTGTAAGAAGCCATTTAAATTGAATAAGATACCCCATATTGATAAGTCTATGTTGTGACAAGTGATAGGAATTAAATATAGATGTCCTAATTTGATAAACTTTTATTATTTACACACACACACACACACACACACACACACACACACACACACACACACACACACATTCTCTAAATTCAATGAATTTTTTTTAGAAGATTACTTTCTATGAGTATGTGGGAATATTGATAAATATGTCATACATACCCTTGCCCTTTGGATTTATTCACCTTAGTTTTTGTGCATGTAAAATAATGATATAACAATAATCATGATGGACTTATTTTATAATTCATTTTATAATTATTTTTAATGTAGAAACTCAAAATTATATAGCTATTGGCATCTTTGCTAATTGTTTTGGATTATATATAACAAATTACAACTGATAAGTAAGAATACATCTAAATCTAAGCATTCCTTCAGCTAAGTAGCCACAACTAGGGGGCATCCAATTTTTTAAAGGCACCCATAGAATGGCCCTGGCCCTATCCGATTGACTCTCTGTGTCAGGTATCTAAATGGATTTGTAACTTGGTGGATGGCATACAAACCATCATCCTAACCAATTGGACTAAAACCCTTTTGATTAGTAATTAATTTTTAATCAACATTGGAAACATATTATTTAGATTGTGTAATATTATGGTTTTTAGTCCAATATAATGAGTGCTTTACTTATTTTATGATTATGGTGATCTAAATGAAGTATTTGACTATGAATGTTAAAATTATATACAAAAGGAAAACAATCATACAAATCTGAATGTAGAAGGGTATATTAATACTACACTCAAAACATAAGAATTTGACAAAGCATTAGAAAAGAGATGAACTTAGCTTAGTTTGATATCATATTACTCACTATATACATCACTATTTTAAAAAATTCTTTGTGTTCACTTGTAACTTCTCATATCAATAAATAGGAGCTCAAACCTTACATAGATGATACCAACAAAACTCATATCAATAAATAGGAGCTCAAACCTTACATAGATGATACCAACAAAACTCATATCCCTATGTTCATTTTATTACACTAGTGTCATTGTTAACTACATAGATATATGACTCCTTAGACTATTGTGTTTACACATGTAGATTCATCTTGTGTGCTCACTTTATGTCCTATGTGATGATCTCTATTTTCCTTATCTTTTTTTTGAAATCCTAATCAAACTTTTGACACCAAGATGAAACTTGAAAATGGGTTTAGTATGTTGGATTGGATAACACCAACCATTCTCCATTAAGTGACTAAGTATTTCCTACATTCCAATACTTTGAATAGGGCTAAAAATACATAGTTTTCTCACCTAGGAATATGTGTGAAAAATCACAATCAATCTAAATTTAAGATAATGTTTGGATTTTGACACTTGGAACCATGCAACTTTTACATTTTTTTTAATTCACACTCAACATTAGGATTTATATTTTGAGGGATATATAGATATTTATGAGTTTGTGACAATGTCTTAAGAGAGTGATAATTGATTTCTAAATTTTTCAAGTGATTCCTAATGTAAGATCCAAGTGATTATAACCTTAGGATTGATTTTTACATATAGATAACTCTTTGATATTTTTTACTATGGCTGACCCATGAAATTGACCCATGAAACATGTCTAGGATGACCTATGGAGACTTCATAAACACTTAGAACCATGCAACTTTGACATGCATGTGTATTCATGTTTTCCTCTAGAATTTCCATCTTGAGGGATATTCAAAAATGTATACCTTTGTGATAATGTCTTAAGAGAGTTATAATTGATTTCTCAAATTTACAAGTGATTCTAAATGTAATAGCCAAGTGAGTATAATCTTAGGATTGAATTTTATTTATAGTTGACTCTTTAATAATTTACACTATGCCCAAAACATGAAACATGTATAGGATGACCTATGGAGACTTTTAAATTTAAAAAATAGCCTTTGTGTAATCTTAGACACTACTAATAGATGTAGACACATGTGACAAATTGTAATTGTCTGAATGTTATCAGTGTTATCATGGGAGTGAAAATCAGTAATGTGAGATATGAAGACACTCTTTTTAAGATTATGAAAGGTTACTTCACATAATAGGGTGATCCTAAATATGTGTATATGGTAAAATAGGTTGTCTAGATAATACATAGGTAGGCGGATAGGGAAAAGTGTGTACAAGAGTCAAATGCATGCATAATATAGAAGTATGCCAAAGTGTGCCAAAGTATCTAATTTAAAATTTAGGTTTCTACAAATACCCCCTTTTAGTCTAGTTTCAAAAATGTTAGATTGAAAGGATAAAAGAGGACATTTGATACCTGTGATTAACTGCACTTAGCGTTGACATATATTCACATATCTTAGATACCTCCTCACATAACACATGTGGTCCTTATTCCTTTTATTTGATGCAAGACACCTTGATAGTGAGTCTCTTGTGAAACTCATCAGTTAGTATGTTCCTCTATATTTGTACATAGTTTTTCTTTCCTTGCTCCTTGTATATAGTTTCATTTTCATGATTTCTTGTGCATAGCTCTTATACCCATGAAACATAAAAATAAGATAATATATCCAAAATACAAAAACATTCAAATATTTATCAAAAACACAAAATTTAGATTGTTTGCATATCCATGTTTACATTCATTATACATGCTAGGTATTACATATGATATTTATCTTAGTATGGTTGATTTTATCATACATACATGCTTCACCTATTCTTGTCGTGTGTTCATTTATTCTTACAGGACTTAGATCTTCTACATAGATTCATAATTGCTACTATATACTCACTAGGGGCACATACATAACTATACAGATTCATCATTGATACATTCACCCATTGGGGGCATCTTATACATAGATACTAGTTTATCAAGTTACATCTTTCTATGCTCTATATCAAAGATTTAGCATTTATTATATCTTTATATTTATCATTTATAATACTCATATTTTTTGCCAACTGCTACTACTATAGACTCAGCTTATGTACATATTTGATCTTATACAAATTTATACCACATGTTCACACATATTTTAATTTCTATATTTTTTTAATTTAGATATGATTGTGTCTCTTTACTTCTACATCTATTCTAGGGAAAATTAATATGCTTCTATTGATCTACACCAATTAATTTTATTGTATGTATGATTTGAACATGTGCACATATCTTTATGTGTGCTTTCTTGATTGTGTATGCAGACATTTGAATATGTCCTTCCATGTGGATCTAAACCAACTTTGATTTATCTATGTATAAGTGGATATTTGAACATATCCTTGTATTTTTTATTTCTCAGATTTAGTGACATGCACCCATGTACCTTGTATTATGTCCCCTTGGCCTACATTGTGTGCCTCATGTGTGTTGTATGTATGTTTTAATGTACACATAATGGCCATGTCACTTGTTTCTTATTTGTTACACTTACACTCAGTTTTAGATGCCATGAGGGACCTCATGCATTTACCCTTCCTCCTTGGGTGCCTTGATGGACATCATGCCCCATACCCCTAGGTAGTTACTCAGGTTATTCTTAGATCATGTAGTTCATACAAATACTTACATTTTTATATCTATCTTAACAACCTTGTAAATTTTAAATTAAACATACATCATATATTACCAACTTATGCTTAGATTATCTTACATTATGATGTCATGTATACACATTATATTAGTTTATTATGTGGATATCATACGTTTTCAACTGTATACACATCATGCAAATCTTTTCTCTTGAGGAATATAACTAAGTAGGTATGACTCCCCTCAAAAGAGGAAGTATTCACATTGGTTTATCATAGAGATCAGCACATCCTAGTGCACTTAGAGCATAGTTTTTAGCATGCAAACAAAAAATAATAGAGCCTAGAATCAGGAAAACATAGTGGAAAAAATTTAGACACAGATCAATTTTAGTTTGCATAGAAAAAGTATAGAAGGACATTTTCATTGAAATTAGGACACTATCATAATGCACTAATATCCAAGGAGCCACACTACTATCTAGTAGCCTAGAAATAATAAAATCTATATTTGAAAGAATAACATAGTAGTTAAAGCCCATATTTACATAGTTTCACCCATAAGTTATTAGATTTGATCAGTATATGCTCAATTTTACATAGAATCATACCAAGTTTGCTTAGATTGGGGGCATCATGCATGGCATAATCACTCTCATTTCAATTTTAGATATAGATAGACATATGTTACTACTGTTTAGTCTAGAGTTCATATGCATATATATCAAAATTGGGGCCATGTGGGTGCACATTATTTCCACATGATCAATTTTTCTCTATTTCATCTCAGATAGATTGACAAAATCCATGTCATTCTTTATGTTGTATAGTTCAGACACCATTTAAACTAGGTTTCACACTAGCTTGATGATTTATTCCATCTATAGTGGTTGGAATTTTTGCATAGTCCCTGAGCTACATTATCGAGTGCCTAAGAGGCTCCTTGGCCATTTTACATTTTAGAGTTTTCAAGTGGCCCCAGAGGCATCCTACATAGTTTCAATTACATCATATGGTTTCAATCACAGATGCATCTACAACACATGGGTATGAAATGATGGATTCATAGCCTAATTAAGTTCTTGATCCACCTACATAGAAGGGTTGGATAAGCCATTAGTCAATCCAAGTTATTCATAATTTATGATCTATTGAGCAGGGGTGGGTAATGATGGAGTCAAAACTAGATTGAGTTATTGAGCCACCCACACATGGGGATTGAGGAAGACATTAATTAAAACCAAGCTATTTACCATTTGATCACTATCTACACACACATAAGATGTCATCATGTTTTTGAATTGGTTCATGTACCCAATGAGGTGTATTCATTCATTCTCTCTCTCTCTCTCTCTCTCTCTCTCTCTCTCTCTCTCTCTCTCTCTCTCTCTCTCTCTCTCTCTCTCTCTACTCAATTTTGTATTTAATTTTGATATTCCTTAAGTGAGGACTGATTCACACATGTTTTATTTATAGATTACATAATGGAGAACATTTAACACAATCAAATCTAAATTCATGAGCTTTGTCTCACAGGTAAGTTTAGGTATGCTTATTTTTCCTTTATCCTATTCATTCCATTTTACTACATTTCTAGAATAAAGGAGAGTAAATGTAGTCATATAAAATGTTAGTTGAGTGCAATGAGTGTCACTTGAGACAACCCATCCTATATTATCCCTAGACCTATTTTAAGGCCTCTTTTGACCCTTATCTAGCTTTTGTGTGGGCCTTACACATCCCTCTACATATCAAAATTAGTCTCAAAATCTTCCCTAGGGATACAAGCCCCCCAATGCCTCAAGTTATACTTTAGACTCTAGCACCCCACACTAGTGACCAAGGTATAACACTAAATTCCTCCACCATATTTCAATTCAATAGATATCTTTTTAATTTCTAAGACACCTAAGGTCTAGATCTATTTCAAATTCTACATAAGCACTAGATCAATATAAATACATGATTTTTAGCCCTTTCTCCACTAGATGGAAATCAGATGCAAAATACACAAATAAGCTTATAATAAGTTGTGCACAATCAAGGTTATGGATCAATATTCTACCCTACTTCTACATATAGTCATTTAAAGCCATCCCAGACCCAAAATACAAATGTTTTCAGTTTCAAGACTTATTTAAAGAACTCAAATTGACACTCATAATAGCATTCATTATACTTACACTAAAAACTTAGGCAATATAACTACACTAGTCTCGATCCCTCTTTAGAGTATAGGTATGTAGGCAACTCTTAATGCAATAGGGTGTTGATGATGTCTAGCCTACCCAGCTAACATCACACTTTTTCTCCTTGTGTCATTTGAATACATTAAAATGGAGGTCTAAGGTTAAATTACTCTTAAATCAATCAAAATAAATATATAGATAGTGAATTAGTGCTTGTGCACATAGGTGTCAGTAGATCAGACTCAGCCAAAGGTGCATCTAAAATATCAAATAGTTTCTATACAAAGGACATTAGTGCTGAAAGTGGGACACTAGCATATTATACTACTATCTAAGGTACAACACTACTATTTAGTAGGGTTTCTAATATTTGGATATTTTTTTCAACACTCAAATCAATTTTTACATCATTTTTAACCTTTAGATCATTTGTCTTAGTCAAATTCTAGCTAAGTACTTATTTGTATCATTCATTCCTATTTTTAGAAATATTAGATTAGGTCAATTCTTGTATAAATTAGTGGCTATATTTATTACATATTTCTACCTTGATTTACCATACTCAAACCCTTTAACAACTAAGGGTTTACATTTCATAATCCCTTAAAAGTTAAATCAATTTCATTCATTACATATGTTTCATGTATTTTATCAAAAAAGGCTCAAAACAAAGATTATGCTAAATAAAAAATGTCTAACTAGGATCTTGGTGCTAAAAATAACAAAATTTAAGGTGTTTATGATAAAATTTAAATGAATCAAGGATGTTGGGAGTTTAATGTAGGTGAAAAGTGTCCAAAAATAGATAAATTTACACAAATAGACCAAGCATAATAAATAATGACAAAGACACAATAGAAAGGGGTCTTGTATCGAAATTAGATGTTTTCATAATGCCCCACTTTGATGTGTGTATGAATGAATGCATGAAATAACAAAATTAAAATAAAAATTTAATCACGTACTTGAACATTTCTAGGGGGATGAAATACTGAAGAATCTATATGTTTGGGCTAAGCTTCACTATTGTCTTGGTGTCAGTAAATCTAGTGTACATGTTAGGATAGATTGAAACCCAGATCTATTCCCAAATCACATATAAGAGAAACTATGAAACAAATTAATCAAACATTCAAAAAATAAATATTAACATGCACATAATAGGAGACACCAGATTTAACGTGGTACATCTAAGATGGGCTACATCCACCAAACTTATCCAGTATATTATTTCCAACAATACAAGGAAGAAAGAAAATCCTATAACAAACCCTGTTACACCTCTCTACCTTTTCTGCCTCCTCTCTGTGTACAATATTTTATTATTTTCACACTCATACATCTCAAACATGTATCAATACATTTTAGGGTAAAAACACCTAAATATAACCTCTATCATCATATCTATAAACCCTTTAATCAACGACCTAGCTTGATTATGAAATTACAATTTAACAAAGAAATTTTAATAAAAAAATTCTTTGGGGTGTGTGGCTCCTAGTTCCCCCCCTTGCAACCCCCCATGCCATCAGGGATTAAAGAATGGGATTCAAACCTAGCTAAAATAACATCATAATTTTAACCTCTGATTCTAGAAGACAATCAGGGTCCACACCTAATAGTACCTAAAATTAATTATGAATACATGCAAGTAAATGTTGTCTCAATAAAGCAATGCAAAATTATCCAACTGATAAGTAAGCATATAAACAAATATACTTGGTGGTTTCCAAACCATATTGCCACTCCTAGAAAACTCTTGGTATTGAAATAAAAAAAAAAAATACAGGGCATTGAATATTAGCACATGTTCCAAAATCCTTAATGTTAGCTATATTAAAATAATGTAAGGGGCATGCTTATTTTATATAAATACATCTCATTTAATAATGTCATTAGGTGTTGTTAGTAAATATGTTAGTAGGCTTTTTGGGGTATTCACATGTGCAATTTAATAATAGGTTTACAAGTTAGTTTTAGAGTTTCATTGGAATGGTAAAAACTTTATATAACCTTTCTATTTTATTTCAAGGGTTCAAAACATAAAGGTGGTGCAAGGTGGTACCACAGTGGAGATGTGCAAAGAAATAATGGTGGGCCTATGGAAGAGATGAACATAAGAGGCCCATGTGAAAGAGAGTAAGGTTTTTAGATTAACTTGTATTTTGCATTTTTAATATTATTTGTTTTTATATTAAATTTACCCAAAGCAAATATGTGGGTAAAACTATTTTTTTAATATAATATACGAGTTTTTTTTGTAAAATACTCATATGAAAGTATGGGGAAAATTTTTACTAAATCATTGAAATATTTGATAAGCAAATTTTATATTTTTCTTCGAATTGATTTAAATAATTATTCTTAATTCTTACATTTAAAAATGTTTCAAAATTATTATTTTTTAAATGTTTATTAAATAATTTGATAATTTCCTAAAAATTAAGGGTTATTTTGTTTGGATTAAATAAAACTATTTTATTGAAAGGTGAAGTTTTTTTTTTAGGTTTTAAATTTACCTAGAGTTTCTTAAAACATTAAATTTTTACCAGATGCACTAAAAATTTAGATGGAGCAATGAAATATTGATTAAGGATGTTTGAAATCTAAATATTTATATCTGAAACAATTAAAAGTTTCCTTGATTCATGTTCAATATATCCTAAAGTGTGTTTATTATGCTTGGAGCACTAAAAAATACTCCTGCACATAGTAAATAGCTACCAAAATGTTGGAAAAATTTCATGAAGCTGATTGGGCATTGTAATCTTATGTCAAGGCATTGTAAATTATCTTAGAATGTCATAAATTTCCAAACTATGTGCATGAGGTGCTAAAAATTAACTTGGGGAATTGAAAAAATATAAAGGGCATGCCAGAGTCATGATTAGAGTGTTTGGAGAGTGTTGGAATCAAGTTCGAACATAATTGAACATATGAAAATCATTCCAACAAAAAAAAAGTGTTGGAAGCTGAAAATTATGCATTGGACTGAAGTATTGAAGCAATGTGGTGTTCAAACCATAAAGACATAATGCTATCAAATTGTTGAAATTTGAGTGAGTGCATGTTTTTCATTTTTCTACTTTGGTAAACTATAAAATTAATATTATATATAAAATATTTTCACTTTATGTCATGTAAGTTTCACTAGATTCAAAACTTCTCAAGCATAATTTTGCTCAATATTGTTTATGATGTTTTTTCTTTAAAATGTAATCTATAGGGTATATTTATTTTTAAAATTGATTGAAATTGTATGAAATGTTTTCATAATGTGTATATTAGAAATACACAGGGATAATTTAAAAAATAATTTTTTATAAATGTTAAGTGAAAAAATGATTTATAATATTTTTTCATGTCTAACACTTAAGTGAGAAACTTTATACATGCATTTTTGTGTGTCTTTTTTCTATTGTGTGAATATATTTTATTTTGGTGTGCATTTATTTTTCAAAGTTTTTAAAATTGAAAATTTTCCTATTGAAAATGTCTGATTTACAATTTACTAATTATGTTGGTTGGAAATAATTGATGGAAATGTTGTTTTTTTAATATGTTGTGGGATGTTTTGAAAGATAAAATCCCATATTTCCTACCAAATAAGATAATTTTGATATGTTCAATTTAAAATATTCAAAATCCTTAACTTTACTAAAATTTTATTGTATTAGAGATACATATATTCATATTGATAATTTTTACTACAATTACTTTACCTAAAATAATCTATTTGAATTATATGATAAAAGTCTCAAACACAATAAAATTGATATTAATATGTAGTTGCTTACATTGTATTTAGTTGATGGTGGGTATATGGGAGAGTGCATATCAAAACTAATAAAAATTACAATAAAATATATTAAGGTGAGATTTAGAAAACTTGATGATGACTTAATATTCATTGTTACTTTGAAAGGGATCCCTATTTATTATTAAAACTTTGTTAAGATGATTCATGTTAATGATAAGATTTTGAGTAATAATTTTGACAATCTTTCTGAATTAATTATTCTACATGATATGTCCATACCCCAAAAAATCAAGAAAACATAGGAATCTTACGCAACATAAGCCAAATCTACTAATTCACATAGTAGTCATCCAAATTATAGATGGTGTAAAGGTTTTAGGGGAGGGAGGTTTTATAATAGAAATTGAGAAATAATAATATATCAATATCAAATCAATTATAAACAACAAAAAAATAATATCAATCCTCATCAAAATGAGTCAAGTTATCAACAATGAGTTCAAGCTAAAGGTAGACAAAAAGGTAGATCAGAAATCATGTGTCACAAGTTTGGTAAACTTCATTATCTTGAAGCCTAGTGTAGAATCCATTATGAAAAAAATTACAAAATAGATTCTACTCAATATATCGATCATGGATATAATGAGTAAAGAAACATCACAAATAATTCAAATTTTACAATAATAGAGGAGTGTTCTAACATAAATTACATATAGTTTGAAGCTAGGGATGAATTTATTGATATTTGGCTCTGAGATATAGGTGAAATCAAACAAATGACTTATAGAAGAGAATTATTTTTTAATTACAAAGAAGAATCTCTAACTCCTATCACATTAGAACATATATCCATGCATATCCCTCAAATAAATAGATATATTAGGATATTTATCCCTAATGTTTCAATTAAGTATCTACAATATTTTTGGTACATTCCTTCATTGAAAGAAAATATCCTTTATTTAGTCACTATTTGAAAAAAAAGGTTATGAGATTATGCTAGAAAATGGGTCTATTTATATTAACCTAGTCAAATAAGAGTATAAAATTTTGTAAATAGGACACGAAGATGGAAATTTGGTTAAATTGCATTATAAAGTATTTCCTCCTACACAAGAATTAAAAGTAATATTCCTACACAAGAATTAAAAGTAATAGTTAAAATTAGTACAATGTATGTGCAACTTTTGTAGCATCTCAGGTATATACTTTTAAATATTCACTCTTTGGTGGACTTGTAGAGAAATAGTATGGTGTATGATTTGCTTATTATTAGGAGAGATAATATTCTTTATGAATCTTGTGTCTTCAGGAAAAAAAATAAATATAGAAATTAAGGAGTCTTAGCAAGCCAACATGTATTTGTAATTGGTTTAGATTGATGCAAGTGATATGAGAAAGCCTTCTAGTAGAGGGTGTATATACTTTGCATTTTTTTATTGATAAATTTTTAAAAATGACTTGGGTATATTTTAGTAAGAATAAGTCAGGTTTCCACTAAGATTTTTTATTGGTTACACGTAGTTGAAAAAGAAACATGTTTGAAACCACCCTCACTTCGATTAAGGAATGGTGATGAATACATCTTGAATGAGTTTTCAAATTATTTCCAAGAAAGTGGAATCAAATAGTAATACACTAATGTTTATACTTCATATAAAAAATGATTTTTTGATAGAATGAACATAACATTTGAAAGATAAATCATGATCCATGTTGTTTTATAAATATTTAGATGACAAATTTTAGGCCAAATATGTTGGTACTATAGTGTATTTGAGGAGTAGACCTCCATAGTTTCTCTTTTAGGAAAAGAACCATATGAGGCATGGAATGGATTTAAGCACAAGATAAAATAATCAATAATTTTTAAATGCACTTGTCATGTGAAACTAATAAATTTAATACTAAGTTGGAACCTATGAATAAAAAATTCAATTTCATTTGCCATTTTAATAACAAAAAGGGGTATCATTTGCTTACACATGATATAGGTAAATTTATAGTGAGTGTAGATGTGATTTTTGATAAGTTTGGGTATATGAAAACTGTAAAAAATGATTCACTATGTGATAAGTGGAGAGAGATACAAAAGCATCAAATTTCTAAGGGATTATGCAATGAGCCTAGCTTCCAGAGATTGTGGCATGAGGTTGATTTGAATCAACCAAGTATTTGTTTAGTTCCTTATATTTAATAAATAGCCACTACATCTTATTATGATTATTTTTGAAATGATAATATAGAAAATATTGAAAATTATTTAAGTCCTTAAGTTATTTATTCTTCTCCACAAAATAATCATAGTGGTGATTTCAGAGACAAAGACTTATGGTGTTTGTGATCTTGAGAATTTATAAAATTATCTAAAGTGGGGTTTTCAATACTTTTTTTGACTTCAAAGTGAATAAATGTGGTTAAATAGGTCCCATGAATACTTTTAAACTATACATTCATCACTAATTCCTCCTCTAAACCATATACATATGAAGAAGTGCCTATATAATAAGTTTGGAATAATGCTATGTAGGTTGAATGTAGTGCTATAATGAAAAATCATACGTGGGTTCTTGTTGATTGTGCTCCACATATTCAACCCATTTTATAGAAGAAGGTTTATATATTTTATAATAAATATAATGGTTCCATAGATAAACATAAGGCATGACTTGTAACGAAGGGTTATGTGCAACAAAAAGGCATAAATTATGAGGAAACATTTGCACCAACTGCTAAGTTTCACATTGTTCACATTATATTTGCATTAGTATATACAAAAGGGTGGAAAGTACATCAAATGGATGTCAATATTTAATTTTTGAAAGGTTATGTATAGGAGGAAGTATACATGACATAACCATAATATTTTGAGGTAGTTAATGGCAAACACAATGTGTGTCAATTGGTAAAAGCATTATATGTTTTCAAACAGACACTTAGGGATTGGTATAAAAATATGGATTCCTAATTGTATAAAATTTGTTTTATGTGTAGTGAATTAGATGATATAATGTAATTAGAGTGTATAGAAAAAAATTCAGTGATTATTTCTCTATATTGATGTTTTGTTTATCACATGGAATGATGAAAAAAAAATGGGGGTTGAGATGACAAATTTTGGTCTTCTCCACTATTATTTAGGCATAGAGGTAGCTTATAAATATAAAATTATTTTAATTGCAAAAACTAAGTACATTTCTGAGTTATTATAAGGTTTAGCATGAATGAGTGCAAACCTAAACTTACACCTATAGAAAGTCACTTGAAATTATGGAAGGATGATGAAGGTGTGTTTTTTGATGTCATAAAATATAAATAGCTAGTGGGAAGATTGATATGATTGATGACAACTGGGCAAATATTTATTTTATGGTGATTATTTTATCTAGGCTTATATACGAGTCTAGGTAAATTCATTGGAAAGTAGATAAACGAGTACTTCATTACTTATAGTGAATGAATACATATGATCTTGAGTATCTCCAAAATAAGAATCTAAAACATTTTGATATTATGATGCAAGTTATGGTGTTTGTGTGTATAAAAGGGTGTCCAAAAAAGAGTTATGCTATGCATATGGGTTTAGTTACCATTATGTGGTGTTATAGAAAGAAACATATTATGACAAATTCATCAATAGAGTCCAAGTATATTGTAGCATGGGATGCCTCTATAGAAATAGTATATATATATATATATATATATATATATATATATATATATATATATATATATATATATATATATATATATAATGCATTCTTGAAGATCTTCAAGTGTCTCAAATCACTCCTATGCACTTATACTAGGATAATCAAAGAACAATCAAGATGTTGAAGAATCTAGTGTTCTATTTAAAGACTAAGCACATCGATATTAAGTATCACTATTTATGAATGTTGGTGTCCAAGAAAATTTTGGAACTAGTCTTTTTCTAACTTTAAATCAAAAAACTGACATTTTATTGAAAGCATTTGATATGTGACATAGTTAAGCAACAAATTTATGGTATAGCTTGGATTCTTGTTTTATGCAGAGACATTTCAGCCCTAACATGATTAGACTCACAAAGCTTTAGTATTGCTATCAAGTTATATGGTATATTTAATTTCATGTTTACCTAGTAATGTTTATTTGTGTTTTGTAGCCTCATCTATTTTGTTAATCAATATCCTTATCTAAGCTAATGAGGACATAAAATAACATTAAAAAAATCGTTCATTATGGTTTCAATCCACTTTATTTTTAAGTAAGACAATTTACTTAAGGAACTTCACTATTTTATAATTGCACACACTATGAAAATTTGAATTTTTCTATTTTTACCTTGTATTTTCATATGTTTGGTGGTGTTTCATGACAAAAAATGCAATGTTTTGAAATAAAAAACAATTTTCTTATGTCATATTATTATTTTTGTTTATTTTTTTTGGGGTTTTACATAGTTGTGTTGAAACTTATCTCAAAATGACCTCGATGAGGAGTTAATTTTAACTTTTCTATTATTTTCCCTGTATTTTCATGTCTTTGGTGGTGCATCATGATAAAAATGTAATATTTTGAAATTAAAACAATTTTTCTATGTTAAATTATTATTTTTTGTGGGGGTTTATGCAGTTATTTTTAAAATCATTTTAAAATTACTCTAATGAATTTTTATCCTTGTATTATCCCTATCGTTCTAACATGGGTTGGGATTCCATCATGGTAAATGCTTTGATATATGATATTTATGGACCATATTTCAATATGTTTTGCTTTCATATCTTTTTATTTTTTATAAGTTATGATCTTATATATGCAGAATATGAGTGATCAAAGCTATTATAATAAGCCTCAACAATTCAAATTCATTCCCTCTTGCAATACTCCTATTGTCATGCAATAAAATTTTGTTATATTTTTCAAGTTTCAATAGAATAAATTCCACAATCATAAATCTCACCATTAATTGGCATGAACTAGCTACTTTTTGCCAATTATTTATATTAGGAACCATTAAATATATGTTTTTTTCAAGCTAAGGCTTGTGGCTTGGTAATCAGTTATCTAGATTGTTGGTTTGATTTTTTTATTAAAATATAATCTCAGTGTGTGTGTGTGTGTGTGTGAGAGAGAGAGAGAGAGAGAGAGAGAGAGAGAGAGAGAGAGAGAGAGAGAGAGAGAGAGAGAGAGAGAGAGAGAGAGAGAGAGAGAGAGAGAGAGAGAGAGAGAGAGAGAGAGAATATATATATACAAAGATGGTTTATAACAAAATGTTGGATGGATGGTGTTCATGAAAATAGTGACAACTGGTTAAAACTTGTAGCTAAAAAATAAGAGTGTTAAAACGTGTAACCAACAAGAAAATAAACTAGCCACATGTTTTGATATCAGATGGAGGAAATAACATATCATCCTTAGGGGGGATGGCATTATAAGAAGAGGTCTCTTGCAAAGGAAGATCTAATAACACCCAACCATCTCAATTATTATCTTGCACAACCACAACCACAAGCACTCCCCACCTAGTAAGCATGGGAACAAATAGCCTAGCATCCACACCATCATGAGAAAGAAAGGTCTAATAAGATGGAATTATAGTGAAATTGCCATGAGTTGGCATTCTTCAATCTCTTCACTGAAGAGGGGTGGAGAAGTGACTATATAATTGTCTCTACCACCACCTTGTTATTGGTGAAGGAGAGCCTTAGGACATGATATCATGAGTAATAATTGGTTGGATTCAATATTAAAATATTTTGTTAAAAGGATAAATATCTTGTAAATCTTTAGCTTAATGCTAAGAACTGTGGGTTATACATTCTGTAAAAATCACCCCAAGGCTCGAACCCAATCTCATCTTTTATAGTGTCAGATCTTTACACTCGATAACCCCAAGACTTGAACCCAATCTCATCTTTTATAGTGTCGGATCTTTACACTCGATAAGAGATCATTGGAGGGTTCTTCATGAATCAAACAACTTCACTAATAGTCAACTAATTTTAAAGACATTTAGACCATTTTACTTTCAATTTAACATTATTTTTTCTTCCTCAAATTTTCTCTACTTTAACTTAATTGATCTAACTAAATTAAATTTTTATTATTAAATAGTTGGAAACATTCAATATGAATATTAATATACGTTATAGTTAAATATCACAAAAGATGATGATGATGATGATGATGATGATGATGATGATGATGATGATGATGATGATGATGATGATGATGATGATGATGATGATGATGATGATGATGATGATACTACTGTGATTGAAAGTGTTATATATATCTACTTCTTCAAAAGTCATGAAATGGCTCATTTTTAAGCTAAATAATAAATTGTAAGTATTGATTTTTCTCTTCTATTTTGTTTTCATTAGATATAATTTAATTATTAAATTTATTTGAGGCATTTAAATATAAGTTTGAAGTTAAATATTCCTTCCACACGTTTGTTTAAGATTATTATGTTTTTTAATTAACATTATATTATTATGTTTTATTAATAAAAGTAAATTTTTTAAATTAAAAAAAAGTTTGAAATTAAATTATATATATATATATATATAAATATTTAAAATAATTTAAATTTAAATTATTTGAAATTTATTTTTTTCACAATAAATTTATTTGTTCTATTTCCATTATAATTAATAAAAAATTCATATAAAATTCCTATTAATTATATATATATATATATATATAAACATTTACAAGACCATTCATTTTCATTTGATAAACTCTGCTCAATACTCACATTCTCATCACATATTATCATTGTCATCTTCATTGTCATTATCAGATTATAATCAATTGGGACCTGTCTATGTTAGCTATCCATCCCTGACCTTTTTTTTTGGGTCAATATGTGTGACGTATGGTGAAATGGTAGTCAAAGATTGTTGCTCCATTCCCACCTGTTAAGGCATTTCACTAGCAGATGGTAAGATAAAGCCAAAAACAATGGGTGGCTGTCTCTGTCTTTTTAAAAGGATTCCTTTGAGAGCATATTACGAAAGTGTGTGCGTCACAGAATTGCAATGATTGCAGGGGTAAATGGCAATCATTGCTGCAATGGGTTTGATCTGGCAGTAAATTTTAAAAATATAGATTAATATAAATGAGGTTGTGGGTTTGAGTTGATATTGATTAGTTGAGTTTAAAAATTAATATAGTATTTAAAAGGTTATAGTTTGATTGATGAGGATGATAGTTATTTATATCAAAATTTCTGTGTGATTTTGATGATGTAGATGTTTGAATAATTATTTAACCTAAAAAAATAATGATTTAAATGTATATTTACTCATCATTGTAAATTTATTATATATTTATTTTTAAAATATAAATAAAAATACGAACATTCTATATAATTCAGTGATTCTATCTAATACTTTCAAACATATCCAAAGAAAAAAATCAATATAATATTATAATAGAGCCGAAAAACAACACATGAATGACAAGACACATCAATGAAAATTAATATTTTGTAGTAATAATATCGTGAAAATATATATTTTGATATCAAAAACATTATTGCAGAGAATAAAATGTTTCCTAGAGAATGTGAGTTTCAATCTTAATGAAGTTAAAACCTGACCTGTCACATGTTTTGAGTTATGATCTGTCTCTTCGAGAAGACACTCTATTCCAACTAGTTTACATTTATGAGCCTGACACTTCATAATTTGTGAGCTTCAAATAGTTTGAGAGTAACAAATTTCATAACTTATTTCAAAAAGATTAAATTTACAGCTTTTAAAAATATGGGTTTGGAATAACACAAAATTTATATATTAAAATACGCTAGTCAAATTACATCTTTTTGACAATTTTTTTTAAATCATAATTGATGTAAATGAGCTTCAAATGATTTTTCAGAGTAACAAACTTCATAATTTGTCACAGCTTCAAATGAAGCTTTTAAGAGTAACAAATTTCATAACTTATTTCAAAAAGATTAAATATATACATACTTTTAAAAATATGGGTTTGGAATAACACATAATTCTTATTTAGATTATTTATAATTAAAATGAGTTAGATATTGTATTTTTGTTCAAATATTTTGAAATCAAATATTTAAAGTCACTTCGAAATAATCTTTTTGACAATTTTTTTTGGACTACAATCATAATTCAACATGTGAGTAATATTATTACTAACAATTTTTTAATTATTTTGTGATTAATTTCATGTGAATTTACAACATAAAATTAATATATATTAAAATGGGTTGCCATAATACAAAATTGTCTTTAATTCTCTGCAAAGAGCTCAAAATTATTTAAAAAAATCTTGCTCATTTAGCAACTAAAATATATCAATAAGTAACATTGATAATATATTAAACCTATACAATAGACCTCAAACTTATACCTTCTTCCCTCTTATTTTAATATATATGCACTTTGATAATATGCTACCTACAAATCACATTCACATTAGCGCAAGTCACATTGATATATCTCCACTTAGAACTATCAATTGGACTATTATTAGCTTGTTAACCTCCATTGTAACAAGTGATTTAAATCAAATAAAGATGCCCCATTTTGATGCCAACGCCAGTTCTTCTGGATCCTCAGCAACCTCCTTTTCTTCATCTGCATCAAGTTGAAGCTTTTAGCTCCACACCTTGACCTCCCACTTGTAAATAGTTGCAACTGTACCTGTACCTATACACCATCTAATTTTATTCCCTGGCTTGTATCCTTCTTCAAGCTCAAATTTGAAGACCAACCACCACGCACCCTGTGATGCTCTACCTATCATCCAAATCTCTTGCCACATCCACATCTACAAACCCCTGTAGAAAAGAACTTGACCCTGCATAGCATGTCGACCTGTTGTTGATCCCTCTAAGAATCCACTGAACTGCCCTCTAGTACTTCTTTCCTGGGAATCAAATATGGTTACCCTCGAATTTCCAAGCTCATAAACCTTTATTATGATACATACATATATTCTTGAAACCTAATGAAAAATTTCAAATTCTTCCTGAAGACTACATTCTAACTAGTATGAGGGAATAATGTCGCGATAAATATGCCATATATGACCTAAAGTTCTTATTTAGATGCATTTCACCTTAATTGGCCTTTGTATGTAAAAAATAATTATGATGACAATTTATTTTATAGGACTCACACTCCTCATCCATGCCAAGCTCCCATTTTTTATTTTTTAATTTATAAATTTAAAGTTATATAGATATTGGTATTTTTGTTCATGTTTTGAATTTTATGTAATGCTGCATTGAAAATTGATGAGTAAGTGTATATTTAAATTTGAGCCGGTACCTGTGTTCGCCTGTGAGTGATGACTTTTTCTGCGAGTTAAGTAGTCATAATAATGGGACATCCAATCCATTAAAGCATTCCCCTCCACTTAAAGAACAATCTATTTGATCATATCTATTTGACTTTCTTACCACCATCTAATTCATATTAAATATTTAGAAGGATTTGGTCCCTAAATTCAACACCCGTGTGGTTGGCCTACAAACCATCATCCTAACTAATTGGAAAGAGACAAAAGATTTGTACAATCCTTTTGATTAGTAATTACTCTTTAATCAACATTGGAAACTTTCTTCTGCCATAATATTTAGATTGTAATCAAAAACACTACCAAATCTAATGTTATGGTGTTTAGTCCAATATAACAATTGGGATTTTACATTATTTTGTGATTAATGTGATCTAAATAGAAATAAAACAACACAGGAATATGAGAGACAATACAAAATTAAAATTATATTACAAAAAGAAGGAAATAATCATATCCCAACACACAACCATCTAAATGTAGAAGGGTATATTAATACTACACCTGCTCAAAATACATTAGAATTTGTCTCCAAACCAACACCCAAAGAGCACTAGAAAGGAGATATCTTACTTAGCATGAGTCTATTTTGATATTATATTACTCACTATATTCATCACTAATTAGCCTTTACATGCAAACACTCCATTCACTTAACTAACTGTTCATGCAATGAACAGTTTGTAACTCCTTATGTCGACCGATCAAGTACGTCGGTCATGCTACCGATGCCAGTTCTTTTGGATCCTCAACAACCTCCTTTTCTTCATCTGCATCAAGTTAAAGCTTTTAGCTCCACACCCTGACAACTTAGACCCCTATGGCAATCAGTAATGTTCAATTTCTTTTAGTAGTGTCATTGTTAACTATGTAGATCTATGAATCCTTAGATTGTTGTGTCTATACCTATAGATTACTCTTTTGTGCTCACCTTCAATCTTATGTGATGATCTCTATTTTACTATCTTTTTTTTAATTCCCTAATCACACTTTTAACACCAAGATGAAACTTGAAAATAGGGTTAGTATGTTGGGTTGGATAACCCCAACCACACTCTATAGACACTAGAAAACCACACACTCAGTTCTAGTCGTCAAAGTGCTTTGATCATCTCTTTCTCCTGACTCAACCACACATTCATCTAACTTGTCCCAACCCACCTTGAGTCCAAGTTAGCTAAAATTAGCCAAATCAACTCACTTTTTCTAGCTAACACCCTTTATCCACCCTTTGACCCTCTTCAAATGCACTTTACTCGGCACCTCGATCGTTGATAGTTAGGGGCAATTATCGATGGTTAGGTCTCTAAGCTGATAACACATCATCAAATGTTCCCAAAGCAATCAATAATAAAATTTAATACTTTTCTTTGCTTCATCCTCTAACACATCACAACACCTTGTTTACTCATAATCCTTATCCTTCTTACTCCATCACCTTTTGATTATAAAAGTAAGTGAGTAAGAAGTGAACTGGATCCACAAATACATATCTAGATTCTACATTCAGGCTATCTTCATACAAGTACTCAAGTCTTCCAAGCATTTAAAGATTCTTCATGCAAGTTTCTCTAGCAGCCACCAACCCAAACCTCTAGTTAATTTCTTCTAGCTCTCTTTTACATACCATTATGCTACCAAAATCTTTTTAGATCAGGTAAGCTATTCATTTGTCTTTCTTCATTCTAGTTGGATATTTCCATTTGGATCTTACCTCCTTACACCCTTCCCATCTCATTCCTATTAGTTTGGACCCTCTATCTTTTCATCCTATCATTACCAGATCCTAAACAAACCTTTTGCATTAGATTGAGTTTGATCTCACCCCTCTGCCCGTAGACCTTTTTGAGATTCCTATTTCTATTAGGTAACCACTGACAGTTACCCCTAACCATCGATGGTTGCCTAATTGATGATGGTTACCTATAAACATTGATAGTTATCTCTCTAACCCAAGATTCTCATATTTATACCATTTAACCACACCCTTGACCAAACCCTATTTTTCCATTCTTTATACTAGACTAGACCAGAATAGACCAAAACAAAATAGATAATTCATTTAGTAAATTAACATCTCCTTTGTGAGTTTATTATATCTTTAGCTTACATTGTCAAAGTATTTATTTTTATTACTTTCATGTATGCAACTTTCATTTCTTTTCTTTTAGTATTAACTTGTTTTACGAGTATGGATTGACAATGTCCATAGATAGCTCACACTTTCTTGGATCTAGCACCAACTAGGCAATCCACCCTTCCTCCTTGTCTAAAAAATAAGATTTCTTTGAGTGCTTTCTTATGTAGGTCATCTTCCCCTAGCCAAATAAGAGTTTTTGATCCAAAAATCAAAAGATTTGGTTTAAATATAATTTAAAAAATAAGAACAACACAAAAAAATTAATGCTATCTCTAAGATGAGATGTTTTATTCATCAAATTTGCAAACCCAAACATATGCCTATCTTTGAGAAGAGATGTCTGATTTCTATTTAGGGTTAAATAATTGTTTATACATGTTTTTAAGGTAGGAAGAGGATGTATAAGGTCACCAATATCAAGGGAAATTAAGTGGTTTGACTTCCATGATTTAAAACAATACATAATTCAAGGAATTACTATTTTTAGAAATTTAGTATTTTTAGACTGCACTACTAAAATTGAAATTTGGAGCACTTTTTTTTTTGGGGGGGGGTAAAAACCCATCAAGCAAATCTTTGTTCCATCTCAAGATGTCCCCCTCATTCTTATATTTTCAATGGTTCAAATAGGGAATCAAACGGAGCTATGGTGCAAAAGTTATAACTCCTGGAAGTTCTACCACCAATTGGAGTAGAACCATTGCCTGAATTGTCACATGAAATGTTGCTCAGATCATTCATCGCTCATTGAGAAGCAATGGTCCCCATTGCATCAAGATTTGTCATAGAGTGTGGCAATTGTGTTTTGATTTGATTCTTGATGCATACTTGGAATGGACTATGCTTTGTGGAGCTATACTTTGTGGAGTTGTGCAGGGCTCGATTGTTCACCATTTCTATTTGACCATTAATCTATGGATGGAAGGCCGTGAAATTCTTCAACTTATTATCTATTAGCTTTTTTTTTGTGTAGTCAGGGTTGCAACATTGGCCCTTTAGATTCCTATGATCTGACCATCATGAGAACAAATTTCTTGTCACTAATCAGGGAGATAGATGTAGAAGGTGGTACCTCTGGTACCTTGTAGCATCGTGTTCCAATAGTGAGAGTGATCCTTTGAGTTCTTAATTCATAGATGCCATGTCGATCATACATGAATGGCTAACCAAAGAGTACATTGTAAACATCTAGATTGACCACATCACATAAAACCTCATATTGAAAAGGTTTTAATGCATATGAGAGAAGACATTGGTGGGTGACATGGAGGTTTCTCCCTAGACTCAACCATCCAATACTAAATGGATTTGGGTGAGGCTTCATGGATTAATTTAGGATTTTCACAATATTAGTGGAGATTAAATTTTTTTGACTCCCACTATCAAGAATGAAATGTAGAGGCTTACCTTTCACCCATAACTTAGAATGAAATAACCTTTCCTTGTCATCTGGGCTCTCCTCATGGGTCTATGATAAAAAAATGATGGCATCGGGCTTAGCATCTATAATATCTTCTTCATCCTCTTCAATTATAGGTTGTGTATGAGGCAGAATAGTAGATGTTGAGGATTGTGACTCAGAAAGCAGGGACATGATGGCTCAACATTTTTCTTTGGAGTGAGTTCTAGATTTGTGATAATCACACCACTTCCTAGTCTTTCCTTTTTTTTGCTTCCAATTTTGGCCTCGTGTTTGACTTTCTTTATCAATTTTCCATTTTGAAGGCTGACTCTTCATATTCATTCTTCCATACTTCTGCTCAATCTTCACTGTGAACTTGTACACCTCACCAAGGGTTTCCAAATTGAAGAGCTCCATTTCTCCCCATATATATCATTGTAGTCTACCATGATATTTAAGAACCTTATGTTTCTCACTTTTTTGGATGCCCAATCTCGTAGATAGAGAATGAAAAATGTCAGTGTAATCTTGAATAGACTATTCCTTACCTTGGTGAAGTTGTTGCCACTCTATATACAGATCATCATATGCTTCAATGGGGTAATATTCTTCCTTTACAGCTTCTATGAAATCATCCCAGGTAAGTTCTACCTCAAGGCTAATATCATTTGTACTAAATCTCTTTTTATACACTTCCCACCAATTTTTGACAGGTAATGATGCTTTCAAAAGAGCAAAAGTGATCTCTTTATCGATGAATTTATTTACATAAAAATAAGATGATAATTGATCTAACCAATTTTTTACTGCATCAGTATTGATTTTGCCTTCAAATATGGGGATATAAAAATTCACCTAAACTTTGAAGGGTGTTGGGGCATTGAAAGGATGTGGGGTTGTAGATGAGGAGCCAAAATTTCCCATCAAAATTTGTTGGAGAATTTGGAAAAATTATTGTAGCATATGCACTTTCAATTGTTGGAGGGCTTCATTCACCATTTATTTAAAAAGATAGGATGTCTCAGTGTTGTCCACCATTTGAAGTCATTTGGAGTGAATAGGTGGATAGTCTGTTGGTTCTATTTTCCACCCAATCTTCCTATAATCTGACCTTGTCCTTGAGATCATACACTCTAAATATAAACTCGCTCTGATACCACTGATCCAAAACTCAAAAGATTTGGTTGAAAGATAATTCAAGAAACAAGAACAACATAATAACAATAATGTTGTCTATGAGAGGAGATGTTTTATTCATCAAATTTACAGACCCAAACATACACCTATCTCTGAGAAGAGATGTCTGATTTCCATTTTGGGTTACATCTTAATTTATACATGTTTTTAAGGTAGGAAGAGGATGTGGAAGGTCACTAATCTTGAGGAAGATTAAGTGGTTTTACTTCCATGCTTTACAATAATACAGAATTCAAGGAATCACTATTTTTAGAAACTTACTATTTTTAGATTGTACTACTAAAATTAAAATTTGGGGCAATTTCTATTTATTTTTTATGGGTCAAAACCCACTAAGAAAAGTCTTTATGTCATCTCATGATGTTCCCCTAATTCTTAGCTTTCCAATGGTTCAAACGGGGAGTTAAACATAAGCTATGGTGCAAAAGTTATGGCTCCTCAAAAGTTCTGCCACCAACTGGAGTAGAACCATCTCCTGAATTGTCACCTAAAATATTGCTTAGATCAATTCTCCACTTCATCTGATTCACGTGCACATTTCTACCAGATTTTTCTATCATATCTTATTTTACCCTTTTCCATAGCTTTTATCTCTTTATTTCTTCTTAGTCATAAAAGTGAAAATTCTAGCATAAACACTCTCAATTGAGGTATTAAGTATTTCCTATGTTACAATACTTTGAATATGACTAAAAATACATATAATTCTCCCACCTAGGAATGCATGTGTACCATCACAATAAATCTAGAATGTAATGCAATGTTTGGATTTTCATACTTAGAAACACACAAATTTTACCTATATTTAATTCATATTTAGTTATAGGATTTTTATTTTGAGGGATATTCAGATATCTATGCCTTTATGAAATGCCTTAAGAGAGTGCTAATTGATTTCTCAAGTTTACAAGTAAATCTCAATGTAATATCTAAGTGAGTATAGTTTTAGGATTGATTTGTATTTATAGGTAAATATAGACACTATTTTATGGATATCTATGGATATGATATATTAATGTATATAGGTTGATGGATATGTTGATATGTGGCACACATCGCCCTTAGTTATATGGGTCCAATATATTAGGATAATGGAGTAACTTGTAGAATTAATGTATTGGGTAATGGTTGGCCTACATTGGGATTAGGAGGTTACCCATCCATTGTTAGTTAGATAGAGGTCTATATAAAGGATATGATTATCATTGTAAAGGAAGCAAGTAAGCATTGAGTCTTGTATTGTAAGAGGATATTGGAGGTTATCCCCTTGAAGAGACATTGTGGAGTTATTCCTTCCTAAAGGAGTATTGTATGGTGTTTCCCTACCTTAAGGGCGATTATTTTATTTCTGTATATATTGGATATTTGGACATCTTGGTCCACCAATATCTATTGTGTTGAGTTTATCTACATCATATTTTACATTATTTTAATTATTATAAGTATGGACCATATCAAGTGGTATCAGAGCTTCAATTTGGGCAATTTATGTGGAGTGAAACCCTATTTTTTTGGAATTGTCAATATATTTCAATCCATTTCAAATTTTTGTAAATTTTATTTAATAGATATAAATAATATATCAAGGAAGTCTCTAAAAAATTGAGCTTTTATGATCAGTTTTGAGGGAGTTATTCATATTTTAGGATTTTTACTGATTTCATCATATCTTCCAAAATATAATGAATTTTTATTTGAAATTTTTATTGATGCTATAAAAACCTATAAGATAAATACAAACAAAATTTTAGAAATTTTGAAATTGTTTTGAGGTAGTTATTGAGATTTTATTATTTTTCATATAGTCTCTCTACAGTTCGAAATTTGTGGAATTGTTTCACAATTTTTAAAAAAAAAGAAAAAAAGTTCCACTCTCATAAGGAGAAGCTACAATCAAAATTTGGGACTAGTTTGATCAATTTTTAATGATTTATTGACATTTTAGGGTTTCATGAACCCTAATTTTTTTGTGGATCATGAAGTTACAAGTATTTTTAGGGGAGGATGATATTAATGCTAGAGAATGGAGGCTCATTTTTAAGAAGAATAATAGTCAAATAATTTTTTGGCAAACATGTTTATCTCTTTCTTTGGCTGGGCTTGCACAACATTGGTTTAATCAATTGAGCTTCGTACAAAGGTATTCTTCATGGGAAAAAATGGAACATGTCTTCCTAAATCAATGGGATAAAAAAGAAAAAGAGGATGAAAAAGAGGGAAAAAAAATAATGATGGTAATGAAGAATATAATGAATATGATGAAGAATAAAAATAGTGGAAAAAAATAATGACAATGAGGAAGAACATGCAAGTGATGATTATGAAGAAATCGATCATAATGATAATGAAGAGAGTACATATGGTTCAAAAGGAGAGGTAGAGGATCTCAAAGAAGGAAAAGGAGAATTAGATGATAAGGGTCCAAATAATTTGGCTCTAAATAAATTTTAGTCAAATTTTTAATTTCATGGATGCATTCAAAAGAAAAAGGTTGTTATGTCCATAAACCCTACCAATAAGTATCACTTCATCAACATAAATGTGGCCAAGCATCTACATGTTCAAACAAAGAATATCAAGTAGGGTCAAGTAGATGGTAAGAATATTCTAATGTTTGAATATTTGAAGCTCATTATAGAAAAATATGTTTTGCATTTAGATTTTTATGCTTTGGATATGGATGATGTGGATATGGTTCTTGGATATCCATGGTTAAAGACTTTGTTAAAAAAAAATATTAATGTTTAAAAGAAGTTCATAAAGTTTTGGTATAGGAAAAATGTTACTTTACAGGATATCATAGTGGGAAAGGCACTAATAATAGTCAAGGTAGATCATGAGGATGAAATTGAAGTAGATGATGAAGATTTAGATGGCATAGATACAACACACTAAAATTAGAAATGAACACTTAATCTACTCAAGAGGTAAAATAAAAGGTGGATAATGTCAAAATATTAGAAAAAGTTGAGGTATATAGACACCCACATCATCATGAGAGAAAACAATCATGGATGCAAGTGAGGGAGTGCCATAACTATTTTGGCTACAGGAAATTAGATTTCCAATCACTATGGCTGTGCATAGAATCCAAAGAAGAACTACTATGGTTAGGTATAGAATTAGAGTAGTGCAGTGGCCTATAGAACATGGAATGAATGGGGAAATCACTATGACTATGCATTAAAAAATACATACTATGGTCGTGGATGGAATTAAATTAGCGCAATAAAATATGGTACATAGAATCAAAAGAGGAATAATTATGCATGGACATCAAAGTAGTATAATTATGATCATGAACAGAATCAGAGGAGCATAATGGAATTTTAAAATAAGCTTGAAGAGATATAACCTACCAAGATCGCATATGGATAGTTAGATGATCGATATTGGAGACAAGTGTGCAATGATTTGAAGCAGACACATTATTTGGTTTCTTCCTATGTTTTAGGGGCAAAACATGTCAAAGAGGGAATAAATTCTATGTATCTATTGATATGAAATATTAATGTATATAGGTTGATGGATATGCTGCCATATGGCATACATCCCCCTTAGTTAGTTATATGGGTCCAATATATTAGGATAATGGATTAACTTATGGAATTAGTGTATTGGGTAATGGTCAGCCTACATTGGTACTATGAGGTTATCCATCCATTTTTATCTAGATAGAGGTATATATAAAGGAAATGATTATCATTGTTAAGGAATAAAGTAAGCATTGAGTCTTATATTGTAAGAGGATATTGGAGGTTGTCCCCTTGAAGAGATATTGTGGAGTTATTCCTTTCTAAAAGAGTATTGTATGGTGTTGCCCTACCTTAAGGGTGATTATTCTATTTCTACATATATTGAATATTTGGACATCTTGATCCACCAATATCTATTGTGTTGAGTTTATCTATATTATATTATTCATTATGTCAATTATTATAAGTATGGACCATAACAATAGCACCTCAATCTTGTACACTTGGAAAACTCAAACCTTGGCTATTCATCTTAGTTCTAAACCTTTCTTGCCCTTGGAAGTCTCACATCTATTCTATCTTATGCCCCTTAGCCTATCTCTTGGTTTGACCATCCTTATGTTGATGACCCAGACCTTCTATCTATGAGAGTAGATCACTGAAGGATATAAATTATGCCCATCCTTATGTTGATGCTCATGTTTTGTAATGAAAAAAATTCAAAACCAAATAATTTTTAGGTTCCCAAAAAATGTATAGGTGTATAGGTCTCATCAATTAACATCAATTATTTCTAGTGCCTGTGCTTCATGTAAATTCACACGTCCATGCTGCCTCTTGTATTCATAGTATCTCCTTAAGAAGGCGGTCCTCTCCCTCAAATTCATCAAGCCATTAGTGTTTTTAAATAAATTTAATAATTACCTCCTCACCAATGTGTCCAATATTATAAGAGTTTATGGTGTCCCTTATCATCTGTTTCAACATCCTGGTGCCAAATTTCATAATGGGTAACTCTGTCATAGTGGGTTTCATGGTAGGGTTTTTTCTCCTCTTTGGATACTTCATTTCAAAGAAAAAAATTTGGACTATTGGATATGGATGTACTATCTCTAGCTCTTCAAGTACCCTTTCAAGGTATTTATTATAAATGAGTATTCACTCATGGGAACTGGGTGCTTGTAAAACATGTTTGGCTAGTGCGTGCTGTATGGAAATGGGTTGCTTGTGCAATAGGGATTGAATTTGTTAGAGAAGTGGAGCAACATCATAGTCATTATGATTTTGATTGTATATTTTGTTTCATAATTCTCTGGTGTAGATGTTCTTAGAATAGGAGATAGGGATACTAATATGTATCGTGTTCTTAGCTTAGGTGCATGCAATTGTTGTTTTTAGTGCCTGGACTTTGTGGTAATTCACATATTGATGAAGACTCTACATTTAAGTGGTGGAAATTCATCTATTCTATATTGAACTTCTATATAAAAAAAATAACTCCTTCCTAGTTCTCTATCTATGAGAGTTTATGCTTTTTTATTAAAAAAAAACTTATACACTCAGCCACTCTATTTCATCCATGTTTTGATAAAAATGGAATTTTGTTTGGTTCTTAGTTTTTTACTCTTCCATAAATACTTTTCAAATTTCTCATACATACACAATATGATTAAAAATAGACTGCACTTGGATGAAATGGTCCCCCTTTTTGACTTGGTCTATTTACTTCAATGCTTTCCCATGAACTTGGTTTAAACTCTTTTAAAATGTAGCATATTCCTCTTTAGTGATTTATTATGGATTTATCATCTAAATGGGCTTCTGTTTGTTAACAAAACTCCATTCATGAGACACCTTGAATTTCTTCTCGAACATAGGCTCAAGAGTTATAAATTCTTTGATACTAAATTTAAAGGGAGATTAAGTGTAGAAAACTTAGTAATGCAAACAACAAAGTATGTTACAAGTAAAATATACACAAAATAACATAAAGACATTTATTTAAAACCTTTAGATCACTTTTTGAGCTTCATTGCTCACATGAAATACATAAATTGACTTTTGAAGAAAATGTTATAGAGCTTCATTGCTCGTAGTCATGTCTATCATTCACTCTCTCTCTCTCTCTATATATATATATATATATATATATATATATATATAGAGAGAGAGAGAGAGAGAGAGAGAGAGAGAGAGAGAGAGAGAGAGAGAGAGAGAGAGAGAGAGAGAGAGAGAGAGAGAGAGAGAGAGAGAGAGAGAGTCTATGTGTGTGTGTGTGTGTGAATTTTAAAAAATAGGGTATTTAGTTAGCTTTCTCATGAAGAATCTAGAGACAACTAGAGAGATAAAAAAGATGAATAATAAATGCAGTAGATGGTAGTTTGGATACAATTTTGTGGCAATGAAGTTTTTTTTAAAATACAAGTTGATGTGGTAGGGGAGATTAACATTCATTGAGATGGAATCCATGTTTTCCAACAAGCTTGAAGATTGGATGATTATTTTAGTAGAAAAATAGTACAAATAAGAATCATAAAGCCAAAGATGGTGATCACCATTGAAGGTACTAGTGAAGGTCATACTTCTATTACACACACTATGAGAAAAATATTTTTCAAGTGAAGCCCAAGCCAACCTAAGGATAAGTTGAGATTAGACATAGTCCTATTTGAGGATGTAGTGTGGCTAGTTATCACTATGGATGTTCATGTTGACTAGTGAGGCCAAATCCCATTGAGTAAATATAATAAATCATAGTATCACTATTATTTATAAGTGGATAGTTGAGTGTCTTCCTATTCATGTATTACATTTTTATAGACATTTGAACATGTCTTTGATCATATAAATGGTTTTTAGCCAATTCCCATTATGATACTTGGTGAATTGCAGAGTATGTCTCTATTCATTCTTATTGACCAATGAGGTTGTATATTATTGAGGTGTAACGAGGCATTCCCACTATGATTTTTAAGTATATCAAATTTTGAATATGTCTTGGTTCACATAAAAAGTATGTTATTTTAAAATCATTGAACTATGTTGCAATAAGATAAATTTTAGGTTTGTGAATATTTTTAACTAGCTCGCCAAGTTGTGAGAGTTGCTATATATTTTTGGAGTTGTCATTAGGGGTTTTTAAGGTCTCTCATCAAGAAGGTTCAGCTTGTTAATGCCACATTCCTTTATCCCTCTATTTTTTTAATAGAGGATGTTAAAATCTAACACTCGTCGAGTTGGGTCCCACTTAGTTACCATTGATTGTGGTATAACTTTGGGTTATGTATGGGTTAATGCATATACCTTGGGGCTAGTTCCATTTATGGTCAAGTATATCCTTATGTAAACTATTTATTGGTGCATAACTAAAGACTATGCTTCCTGACTATTAATCTATTATTTGATCTATGGGTAAGTGCACAAAGTTGGGGGATAAAAAGTGGCCTACCCATGGACATGATTATTCTGAAATTTCATAAATTTAAACTTCTATAAATAATTTGAGATATCTACACTACAAATTTGAAGATGGTGTAAGAACATAAAATGTAGCATTTCAAGTCTAGTTTCCAAAACACTATTTTTTTAAAAAAATGGTTAAGTATAACTAGGTTAAAAATCTAAAATTTATAGAGTAACTCCTATTTTTTTCTAGAAAACATAGTAAATAGACGGTCGTGTGGCACACCCTTTTTTAAGAAGCATTTAATATTATTTGAAACCCTTTGGGTAAAATTTATATAATATATTCTAGTTTGTGACCTATATTTTTTAATATTTTTACAATGAATAATTTTTTATATGAATTTTGTAAGTAAATAGATCCTGAAAACTGACAAAAAAATGGATAGCCATTCAAATGGTGTGCTTAACTACCTCAATTATTTTTTTGAATGTGTCTAGAATTAGGTTTAGTTTGTGACCATATAACTTATTTTTCACTTATATCAATGAAATAAAAATTACATGAACATGTATAGGCATGTATGTTTTTGGCATATAGTGGCCTAAAAAAGGTATAGTTAGAAATCAACATAGTTTGAAACCTTAAATTAGTCCAAAAATTGTAAAAATCATATTTTTGGAAAGAGGAAAGTGTGCTTGTTGTGATGGTATTAAGTTTTTGAGTTTTCACATTTAAATTATTAGTATATTTGGAAATTAAAGTTGAATTTTGTTGTTTTATCATAACTCTCAAAACTTAGTTGGACATTGATAGTCCAAGCCTTTGGCTCAGGAATCCAAGCCATTCCCAAGCCAAAAGTCATAGGAATTGAATTTAAATTCAAATAGCATGATCACGTTAATGTATAACAAAATTGAATTATTGTAAAAATAATAACATGACTATGTTAATTTTGTTTTGCACATTAATGCAATAAACATACAGATGGAGCAAATGTTAGTTAATAGGTAATGTGATCACATTATTGATAACGTGATCATGTTCATATTATTTTGTACATAAAAGCATGTGGGAATCGTACATGAAGGCAAATTTATCTAGAAGCTTATATTTACTACTATAAATGTTAAGTATAAGTTTACTTTTATATTGTTACATTAAACTTATACTTTAAATTTATTTCAATAAATATAAGAAATTAGGGTCACTCAACATCTGACAGAGTTGGTATCACAACTGCACATCTTATGATGGGGAAAATAGTTTTTCAAAATCCAATCTAGTCATTACTTACAAATTTTTAGGGTCTAAGTATTAAACTTAAGGATTTTAAGATAATTTTTACAATTAATGTCCATTTTTGGTAAATATATAGTCTATTTTAAGTTTTTGAGCCTTTCAGATTGATTCCTAACATTTATAAGAGTCTTAAGTTTATAAAATTGAAGTTTTCAAACCACTAAATTTGAAATTGATGCAAATTGGTGTGATTGGGGTAGTATATGTCACATTGATGACCTGTACACATCAAATGACCACTTTGTGTTAATTTTACTTATTCATTATCCCTCCTTCATCCCTGATCACTTCTTACTCATGCTTCATCACCACTAATTACTCTCTCATCATTCTTTAGTATCCCTAATCATTACCTTATCATCCATAATCACTCCTCCATCAACCCTCATTATCCTTCATCATCCCTAATTAGTCCCTCCCATTCCTTCATCATCCTTAATCACTCTTTCCTCATCACTCATCATCCATAATCACTTCCTCATCCATATCCACTCCATCCTCATCCCTCCTTATCTCTAATCATTCCATCATTAACCTTCACTATATCTCATCATCTCTAATCAGTCAGGGTTATCATACCTAGTCACTACATTGATTATCACCATCCCTCATTCATAATCATTCCCTCCTCATCCCTCATAATCCCTAATCAATCTTTTTTAATCCATTATCATCACTAATCACTTCCTCATTGACCCTCACCATCTTTCATCACTCTATCATGGACCCTCACCATCCCTCACCACCCCTAATCACTCCATCATCTGACATAAGTATATACTCTAAAGATATATTTGATTCCAATCATATGTTTAATCCATTATAATAGAAATTAACTTTTTTATAGGACTTGTGTTGTTAATACCCATTTGTGATAGTCAATTTTATTACTTAATGAGTTGGATGATCTTCCAAATTTATAGTCAAGTAACATAATTACTAACACAAAATAGAGTCTGAATTTTAGTTCAATGAATTATCTTTATTATGTAGCTAACTAGATTAAACTTTATTCAATTCTACCTTTTGTAGTTTGGTTCAAAATATGAAAATTAAACACAAAACTCTTGTAAATTTTTTTAATTCTAAGAATATTTGAATCATATGCAAAGTTATTTAGTGTTTCCCATTCCTATATGACTTGAATCTTAGTCTAGTTCACACATGCACTCTTTGTGTGTGTAATGTGTCCCAAATATTTTATCTCTTGCATGAAAAATGAATATCTATTAATGTTATCATAAAAAAATATTTCTTCAAAATGTTAAAGACTAGCTCACCATGGTGTAGATGTTCATCCCATGTTTTCTAAATATTAAGATGTCATCAAGGTAGATTTTAAAAATGACATAGGTAAAATGCTTGAAGATGTCATTCAACATCTTGAAATGAATGAATTCATTACATGAGTTAATGTAGTCATATAAAATGTTCAAATTGGTATCTTGAGTGTAGCTTATGACTGCATGCTCTCATGACCCTTCTAGACACCTTTTTGCTTATTCCCAATCATCTATGGACTTCTAAAACCTAATTCTAGCTCAACCAGGCTATATTTCCTAGGCCAATTCTACCCCATAGGTCTTGAGCCTATAAGATAGGATCATCAGACATGGAATATAGCATCAAACCCTAGGGTGTCCCATTTTTGATGCTCTTATCCAATTACATTTTGAGCCCAAATGACCATTTCCATCTGATTCTTATTCTTCATTATATCAACCTAAGATGAATACATTTAACCCTATAAAAGTCCATTTAGAATGGAGGTGACAAATCTTACAAAGCAAGTAAGAATACAAATAAATCACTAAGGAAAATTTCCCTATTCTCTATATATAATCACTTAACATAGTTATAAACATATTCAAACCCTCACACTTGTCCCTAGCTACCTCAAGCACTCTCAGTTTGACATTTTTGCATCCTCATTACACTATTGTATAAAGCACATCAAGTGAGAGAACTACATATGGCTTGATTCCTCTTCAGAGTATTGGTATGTAGGCAACATGCTCATACAAGGGGTGTGGATACACATTCAGTGTATCTTAAACACACTAACCCCCTTCTTTCTCAAGTTTATCAAGCATAATGAAGGTCTAGGGTTTCAATATTAAATAAACTCTATAAGGGGCTCCATCGACATTCAAGACTCAAGATTTCATAGGCAAGTTCACATAGGGAAAATGAACAAAACCTAGAAAACTTAGATCTCTATGACCAATTAGGATAACCAAATGAAATCCAAATCCAAGTTCACAACACTATCCTAGTCCTGCATAGCCAGTTTTAGCTTCTGTCTTAACCATCTCAGTCTAGTTTTAAGCTAAGTTACATTTATCCTCTTTTATTACTATTTTTAGAAAGCTACAAAAGGAAAATAAATTATACAAATCAGTATTGTATTATTGCAATGTTATTTACTGATTTATTGTTCTATACCCTTAACTAAATTAGAAATAAAACACCAATATTTCTAAAATAGTTAAATCATTTGGTGAACATGACGTACTTCATTTATGCATAAAAACCCTAAAAACCCTAGGGTAAATTACTTGCTAATTTTTCCAATATTTTTTTGATTTTTCTTGCATATTTAAATAAAAATTTCACATTTAATTTTTAAAATTCACCATAGTAATTTTAAAAATTATTTCTTTCAAACCATAGTTTCTTATGCTAGGTCCCGGTATTTTTTTAGTATTTTCTAATTTTTTTTGTATATTTAAATTAGAATTTCCCATTTAATTTTTAAAATTTACCATATTAATTTTTAAAATCATTTTATTTCAAACCTTAGTTGCTTATACTGGGTCCCATGCTTTTGAGGTATCACCTTACATCTAATTCAAATTTCACATAAAATTACAAATGGATCTTTTTCATTTCAAAACATTTCTTGAAAATAATAAGGAATTCATACTTGGTCCTATCATGTATATAAATGATAAAGTTTACCACATGATAATGCAAAACTTCATTCTTTCCCTTTCGTGCTTACTTTTCATAATATGGGAGGATATTAAGAAAGTTACTGCTAAACATGTTAAGATCACTTTCCTTCAAAACAATGTTTACTTTTCTTTATTACCAGGATTCATTACATACTTTTCTCTCTCATGTGGAATAATTTTCAAGTCTACCTTTTTATACATTTTAGAAATGTCATGTCACAAGTTAGTTTTTTATGCATTAGTGCACAATTCCATGCTCTCTATCCCTTGCTTTCTATATCTCATGTGGAATGCTATTTATAAACATATTGATGTACAAATTATAACTCCAATTTCATGCATTTCATTCCACATGCATTATTTCTATCTAGATGCATATAACTCATTAGCTAATTTTGATTATTTCCCTATCACTACTAGACACAAGAAAACACTACGATTATATCTATTCCTCCTCCTCTCCCCCAAGAGGGTGATTACTAATTTTCCTCTAACCAAGTCCATGTTATCACCCCTCCAAAAGGTGAGGAAACCTATACTATTGTTCCTAATGCATAAATTATATTTATAGCTTCTTAAAACCCTCTTCAACATATGTGCTTACATTTTCAATTGAAAGCAACTAGGGTTTGCACTTGTGAGACTCTAAAGGATCAAATCACTAGTATGAAAAAGTTAATTTCAGATTTACAAACACAAAATCAACTATTACATGAAAATATCACAACATTTGAAATTATATTATAATACAAAAGCCTCAAAGGCACCTTAGTGTCAATCATGTGCATGCACTTTCAGCTAGTCAGTTGGTTGCAATCAATGTTACATATCAAAACAATAATTCACAACAAAGTAACTCTAAAACTAGTGATTCAAAAATAATTCAAAGATCATATAAGAGTTCAAGTGAGGTACTAATGGAAATGATTAAATCTAAGTTGATCAAACTACCTCCTCTACATCTAGTGAGAAGATCTAGATATTATTGTGCCTATCATAGAATACATGGGCATCACACATATTCATGTTTGGCATTGAAAAAATATATACAATAGATAATTGATAATGAGGACGCTCTACAAGGTAAATAATTTAAGAAATCCACAATGACATCAAAACACATTCACAAAGGGTCAAATTTAAAAATAGTATATAAGTGGTTACCAAAGCATAACTCAAAACAATAAAAGGATCAACAAGTAAAATTAGAGCAAAAAATAGTACCACAAGCACAAAAAAATAATGAAAAAGATGCAAATATACATCTCCAAAATGAGGCTCAAATTTCAAAGTTGTATGGGTTTGGTCAAAAATATCTACAACAGTTTGATTATTAAGGTCAAGAGTTGGGCAAGCATGCTCTAGGCATCACTACTCCTATTCTATCCGTTGATAATTTTTGTCATCAAGGTTTGGGATTTATTGAACATCCTAAGGAAAATCATTAACAAACATAATTTATCAAAGTAAAATATCTAGATACAATAAAAGTCAACACTAGCATTGTATTAATTCAAAATCAAGATGATAATAATAAGTGGAACAATACAGGTTATGATTTCCAAGATATCGACAATAAATCCAAATATTTAGAGTCATATTCACAACCATTACCTCATGCTTCACAATCATGCATGATTCCTTTGTTTGATATATGACACCATGACAAGGAGTCTCTACTGAAACTATCAGTTAATATCATTTTTTCTTATCTTAATTATACATAATTTTTCAAAATTACTTGTAAATAGCTTCTTTTCAATTAGTTGTACATAGTCTCCTTATGATTGATTATACATAACTTACTTCCAAAATATCAAAAAATTCAAATATATCAAAAATACAAAAACATTCAAATATATTAAAAATCCAAAAATATTCAAAATATTCAAAATACCAAAAACATTCAAATAAATCAAAAACACCAAAAACATTTCAATTGTATGCATTATCAATGCTTTACATTTCTACTACCATAATAGACTTACATTTTGCTATTATATACTATTTTTTGTCAATTTATTTACATTACCATGCTTTACTTGATATTCTTTGAGTGTGTGCAAGGACACCGAGATCCTTGATTAATTAAGTCTACCCCTTGAGGGGGCATCCTAATTTTACATTCTAGACATACATCGACATATCTACCCACCGAGGACATCTTCTACATGACTACACCATCTAGGTTATGTCATTCCTATACCACACACTCTAGTTATCATGTTGATGTAAATTACTTACTAGCTTACATAGATTATTCTTTTGACACTCACTAGTATATAGCACTTGTGTATTTCTTAGAAACTACATAGTCTTGTACTACATGTTTTTATACTTTCACTTCTTACTTTGATTAGTTAGATGCAATTGTATTTCCATCATTTACATGCCTTCATTTCTTGCTTTGAGTATCTAGATGTGATTGCATTTCTCAATTCCTAATTTATCTCTTGTGTGTGCCTTGGGACATTTGCCAATATCCTTTGCTTCTATTCTTGTGTGTTCCTTAGGAAATTTCCCAATGTCCTTTGCTTGTAATCAAATTTGTGCCTGTGGTCCTTATGCTAACCTTGCTTGTTTTCAATAATATGTGTATGTGGTATTTGAATATGCCTAGTATGCTTGCTTTCTAGTTTGAGTGACATGTGCCCATGTCCCTTATTTTCTTGGCCCCTTGGCCACTCTATTGTATGCTTCTTTCTTCTTACCTTTTTTCTTTATTGCTTGTTTTATTCTCACTATTTGCAATGCCATGATCCACATCATCCACTATCTTGATTTCTTAGATGCCATGATGGACATCATGTTTCATCCTTCCTTGACAACTAAAAACTAACATTTGTAATTTAAATTGAGTATACTTCACATGTTATTACATTGTTATATCTATCTAGGCATCCCTTTATTGATCTAACAATATCCAATACAACCTATGCTATATCTTAAGACATATTTTCAATTATCATTGTTATATCATGTATTTCACAACATAACACACTTGTAGGGCTATTTGTTTTGAGGGAAGTCATTGTAGGGTCTTCATTCCTACCCTTATAAGAGGGGGTAATAAACATAGGTTTTGTCACAGAGATCAGAGCTCCTACCAATCAAAAAATTCAATTTCTAGAACACTTAGAACAAAAACTAGAACCCAAAATAGGTAGAATAGACTAGAAAAATAGTGACAATTACAGAACAATGAACAAATTCAATAAAGGACAACAACATCAAACCTAGATAACAATGCTAGATAGTAGGGTGTCCTATTTTTGGCACTCCTATTCAAATATCCAAAAACCTATATTTTCCAAAAATAAGTAGAAAGGTAAGCTTATCTATAGTTTTTTTAGATGCATATCAGTTCAAATTCAGTAGTTTTAGTACTATTTTTCTCAGAGAATCTAGATATAGTGGCATCATGCACATTATGATGGCTCTCACTTCTAATTTTAGATTAAATAGTTAGTATAACTTATAGATTATAATCCATGCTACAAACACTAGTGATTAGGGGGGAACGTGCATGGCATATTTGAATTATTTTATTTCTAAGTTTAATATATTACCTAGTAATTCTCAATAGTTGCATGCCTTATTCCATTTTCAAGTGGTTGGCATCATTTTAGAGTGGATTTAATATAGGCATAACCTCCAAATTCTCGAGTGGTTTCCACATAAGCCTAGTTCCTAGTTTTGAAGTGGCTTTCATACAAGCCTAATCTCTTCTTTTTAGAGTGCCCAAGATTAGCCTAGTTACTAGTACACATTCAGCTATCCATGCCACATTGTCAGATTTCATAGCATTCATGGGATTTAGAATCCATGTCATATGACACACATTCATATCAGTATTAGTTCATAGCTTCACTTAGTGGGAAATGATGGAGCCAAAGGTCTATGTAGCCTTTGTATTCTTGAGTCACCTACTCAGAGGGATTGGATATATAGTCCAAACATTGATTAACATATGCATGATCACATAAATTCACTTATTAGGTGATGATGGATCCAAAGGGCCAATGTTTGCATTCTTGAGCCACTCTTGGGGAATTGACCACTCAGCTCTATTTTCAATATTAATTTTGGTTTAACATATACCCAACATTATCCAACATTACTCAGTATCACTCAACAACACAATAGGTTTTGTATTAGTCCACATACCTAGTAATATGTATTCATTCCTTTCTCTTCCTCTCTCTTTTACCCTAACTTTTGTATATTCTTGTTTTAGATATAGTGTATCTAGTAAGAACTAATATAATCTTGGTTTTTCCTTTCAAATTTATACTTTGTAATGTGCTCTCTCTATGCACACTTAACATCACATAGGTTCATGAGCTTCACCCTTACAGGTAAGTTTAGGTATGCTTTCTATTTTTCCTTTATCCTAGTATTTCACTTTACTACATCACTAGAATAAAGGAGGGGAAAATGTAGTCATATCAAATATCCAAATTGGTAGCTTGAGTGTGGATTGTGATACCCTCTCCATAGGACCTTCTTGCATGCCCTCATGACCCTTATAGACACCTTTTTACTTATTTCCAGTCATCTATGGACTTCTAAAACTTGATTCTAGCTCATCCAGGTTACATTTCCTAGGCCAATTCTACCCCCCAGCTCCTAAGCCTATAAGATAGGATCACTAGACCTATACTATCGCATCAAACCCTAAGGTGTCCCATTTTTAGTGCTCTTATTCAATCACATTTCAAGCCTAAATAACTATTTCTATTTGATTCCTATTCTTCATTATGTTAGCCTAGTGTGAATACATTTAACCCATGACTAATAGATCCCTATAAAATTCTATTCAAAGCTCATTTATAAGGAAGGTGATAAATCTTACAAAACAAGAAAGAATATAAACAAACCACTATGACAAATTTCTCTATTCTCTACATATAGTCACCCAACATAGTTGTAAACATATTCAAATCCTCACACCAGTCCTTAGCTACCTCAAGCACTCTTAGTTTGGTATTTTTGCATCCTCATTACACTATTACACAAAGAACATCAAGTGGAAAAACTACATATGGTTTGATCCCTCTTCAGAGTATTGGTATGTAGGTAGCGTGCCCACATAAGGGGTGTGGATACACATCCAGTGCATCTTACACACACTAAACCCCCTCTTTTTCAATTTTTATCAAACACAATGAAGGTCAAAATTCAAGACTCAATATTTCACAAGTAGGCTCACACAAGGACAATTAACAAAAACTAAAGAACTCAAATCTTTGTGACTAGTTTGGATAACAATGCTAGGAGTGAACTATAACATTAGGCCCTAAAGTATCTTATTTTTGGTGCTCCTATCCGTTTACTAAATAAAATCTAGATTTAGGTTCATGACACTGTCCTAGTCTTGCATAGCCAATTTCAAAATTTATTTCAACCATCTTAGTCTAGTTTTAAGCTAAGTTGCATTTCTCCTCTTTCATTACTATTTTTAGAAAGCTACAAAAGGCAAATAGATTATACAAATCAATACTAAAATTACTCTAATATTATTTACTGATTTATTATTCCAAACACTTATCTAAATTAGGAATAAAACACCAATATTCCTAAAATAGTGAAATTAGTTAACCTAAAAGGCATAACCAACTATTTAATCAACCCTTCCTTTATTTTTTAGGCTATATTCCAAATGTCTAGAAGTTTAACATGAATATGATGATACCCAAACTTAAGATCAATTTTGGAAGAGACTTCTACACCATAGATATTGTAGAAAAATGCCTTAATATTTAAATGAGGATAATATTTCTTCAATTATATTTTGTTAAGATTTTTTTAATTGATTCAAAACTTTGGCACAAACACTATTAGGCTTCTACAATGTAATGATTTGGGTATGATGTGTCCATTATCCATGATTTCATGGATCTACCACTTGATCTATTCATTCTCTAGAAATGATATGTTGTATAAAGAGGTTTGAGGTAAAGTTAGTTAAGGGATCAAATCAATAGTAATGTTTAGTGTATAATATATAGGAACTTATTTAGGTGACTGAAAGATATCCTTGTATTCATCTAGTTTATGGTTTAATTATTTTGTCTTTTTTATTGTTGGATAAATCACACTATGATATTTACATTAAATTCTTACCATCAAGATTATACTTCTTACTAGATCTAACAAGAATATTGCACTTCCTAACACTAATGATTTAAAGATTATGAACTAAATATGATATATGGTATTTCAGATCATGACAATCTAACACAACATTTCAAGGATTTACTTCATAGACTACATTACAATGGTAAATATATGGTTGACCACATGTAAAACACCACACACCTCTAATGGTAAAATGCCACAAAGGATTGTATCTTTAAAAAGTTTGATTTTGTACACCAAGTGACACTACTAGGTGATCTATTTATCAAGGCCTACACTAGACCATACACTAGTATATGGTTAGGATGATGTATAAAGTTCAAGTTCAATTTTTTAAAAATATACTTTAGGAGATATTAAATTCTTCTGACTTCCATTGGAAATGATGAGGTGTATTGGCTCACCATTGATCTATGTTTGTTAATAAAATAATGTTTTTTATTTATATAATTTCTTATTAGGGGAAATAAAGATATTTTTAGTATCGACCATATAATTGGGTTCATAATCTATTATCTACTTACCTTTTTATAGTGATAGATAACTTGCACCCACTTTTTTAGATGTGCAAGTAGAGATCTCATAGTGTGACACTCTTCATTATATTGAATATTGAAGTTATGAATTAAGCATCGCTTTCCAATCCTGGACTACTTGTTCTAATCATTTGAAAATTATTTTGCACTCTCTGGTATGATGACTCAATCAATAGACATATAAATATAAGTAATTCAATGTAATTATTTGGATAATAAAATTTCCTCATATGAAAAGCAATTGATTGGTTTTAGGAAATCACATAGCTTGGTGATCCTCATGTATTTACTACCCATTTTTTATGCTATGGTGGTTTTACTTGCTTATCTTTTTCTAGTGGATTTTCAATTATGAATTACATCATTTCTATTACGCCCATATTTTTTCATTGGATTTAAATATTTATGTGTCAAATTTGCCTCCACATCATTTTGATCACTATGTCTTATATTTTATGATAGCACTCAACTATTCACTTGTAGGTCCTAACATTGTTAAACCCCAAAAAAATACCACCATCAAGGTATTGGATGGAGTTATTAAGGATGAGGAGGGATGAGGAGGAATTGAGTAGAGATGATGAGGGAGTTAACAGGGATGATGAGGGATGGTGAGGGTCAATGAGAGAGTGATTAGGGAGTATGAGGGAGTGATTAGGGATGATGAGGGATTGTGAGGATTAATGAGGGAGTGATGAGGGATGAGGAATGAGTGATTAGAGATGATGAGGTATGATGAAGTAGTGATTAAGGATGATGAGTGATGGTGAGGGTCAATGAGGGAGTGATTAGGGATGATGAGGGAACAATTATAATTGATGTGTAATGGTGAGGGCCAATAAGGGAGTGATTAGGAACAATGAGGGAAGATGATGGAGTGATGGTTAGGGATGGTGAGCATCAATGAGGGAGTGATTAGGTATGTTAAGGGATTTTGAGAGATAATGAGGGAGTGATTAGGGATGATGAGGGAGTGATTAAAGATGATGAAGGATGGTGAGGTTCAATGAGGGATAATGAGGGATGATGAGGGATAGTAGGGGTCAATGAAGGAGTAATCAGGGATGATGAGGGAGTGATTAGAGATGACTAGGGATAATGAGGGTCAATGAGGGAGTGATTAGGGATAAATAATGGTGAGAGAGTGATTAGGGGTGATGAGGCATGAGTAGGAAGTGATTAAGGACGAGGGAGGGACAATGAACAAGTGAAATTAACATAAAGTGGTTTTTTGATGTGTGTAGGTCATCAATGTGACCTATGCTACTCCAATCACACTACTTTGCATCATTTTCAAAGTGATTGGTTTGAAAAATTCAATTTTGATAAACCTAAGACTCTTAGAAATGCCAAGAATTAATTAAAAATGCACAAAATCTTAAAAATGACTATATGTTTACCAAAAATGGACATCAATTACAAAAATTATTTCTTGAAATCCCTAGGTTTAATACTTAGATCTTGAAAATTCCTAAGTACTGACTAGATTGGATTTTGAAAAACTATTTTCCACTTCGTAAGGTGTGCAAATGTGGGACTAACTCTATCAGATGCTAAGTGACCCTAATTTATTATATTTAATAAAATAAATTTAAAGTAAAGTTTACATTTATAAGTTTATATTTATGTATAAAGTAGTAAATACAAGATTTTGACCAAAGTTTCCTTCATGTGCAACTCCCACATGATTTTATGTGAAAAATAATATGAACATGATCATGTTATCAATAACATGATCATGTTACTTATTAACCAACATTTACTCCATATATGCATGCTCGTTAGTTTAATGTGTAAAACAATAGTAACGTCAATTACGCATTATTATTTTTATAATAACATGATCATGTTGTCTATTAATTGTGATCATATTATACATTGATAAAATCATGTTATGACTCAATAATTACTGAATCATAATTTAAATAATGCATTTGTGTTAATTAAATAACACGATCACATTATTTATTAATACGATCATGTTACCTAAAATGTCCATGAAATTATCCCTTAACTCCATACACTTAACCCCATATTTTCATATTATATAGTGTGATTATTATTATTTTGGAATCTTTCAACACCTCCACACATGTGTTTATTTTTATGCTTGTAAGTAATCATAGAAGGATGGTTAGTATAAAAGTAATAATTTATCCACCATCTTTCACTACCTTGGATTTCTCAAAAGAGTTACAATCTTTAAAATGATAAAATAATTATTTGAAGACTTTATCACCTACTCTAAACCAAGGCATATAAGTTAAAATTTTATTTTAAGGAGAGTTTGATAAAATTCAACAAATTAAATTTTATTATGAAGAGTGAAAACTTCAACTTTAAGAGTTTCATCAAAGGGGGTATGTTCTAAAATTTGTAAGAACCTATTCAAATATTTAATAAAAGTTTCATTAGCCTTTATTTTTTTGGGTATAAGGCTATTTTATTAGCAACACTTTTATAAAGGTAGTAGTGTGGAGAGTAATGGACACCTAATAATCAATCCAACTATTCTCTCTAAAAGGGTGAAGAACCAGGTTCCAAACCATTCAAATGCTATGAAGCATTCAATCATGTTGAAAAATAGCAGTATCTAGATAAAATTTGTTTATGAAAATAATTATTGAGGGACACAATCATTCAATGTTAAAATTAATGGCCAAATGGTTATAAAAACACTTTGAATTACCTATATCAAAATAGTAGGTAAAATATATTATAGTCTAGTAAAAAAGATAGCATTATATAATCACTTGAGAGCTCTCTTTAGACCTTGGAAAATATTATACCAAGTAAAATAATGGTGGACAAAGAGAAAGGACTGTGGCGTTTGTGGAAAATATATAATTTTTGTTTCTCATATAGTAAAACTAGGCCTCCCTTTCAATTATATACCAACTTATGGGATGAAGACACTAGTTATCTACCATAAACTCCAACATATTGAAATCATTACACTCAACCTGATCAGAATTGAAATTTTCACATGTTACCCAACACCAAAGTGATGCCCACTTAGTGACATCATTGGAGGTACAAAGGTTGACAAGGCCAAGATAATGGCTATCATATCAAAATATCATCTATACAACTCAATTTGGAGGGTCCACACCCAAATCCACCAAACATTTGGATTTTTTTTTGAAATTATGGCATGACATGAATAATAATGTCATACACATTTGTATTGACTTTCATTTATAGAATTTTTTTGAAAATCATTACTTCTTGTAACTAAAATACATGTATATCTATAAATTGCTAACAATTGACAGCGACCATATATTTTCAGGTTGGGTTAGTCATCCCCCAAATTTCATGAAAAAATATTTGTGAGAAATGACCAAAGTTAATGTTCTCACTATCGAGGCCCTCTAATTTCATGTAACTATTCTTAAAAATTTTATTTTGTTTAAATTATCAATAAAATCATGAATGTATAATGGTTGTCATTTCTCTTTCATATATTCACCCTCCTCCTCTTCTAGTGAAGGTCTACGAGAGTGGTGACCAAATTAACACCAGTGGGAAAGAAGAACCACTCACGGCTTAGAAACTAACACATAGGCCATCATTTTCATGGGACATTGTGAAGCAAACATAATTTCTTGTGAAGTATAAATCATGTTTGTTGCTTGTGGATTTCTTGAAACTAGTGGTTGTGTAGTAAATTGAGACATGTGAAGGAAATAAAAATAAATAGATATGTATTAACTTGAGATTCTTTTGAACTATAAATCATGTTTGTATCTTGTGGATTACTTGAAACTAGTTGTTGTATAGTAACTTGAGACATGTGAAGGAAATATATGTGTACTAACTTGAGACATGTGAAGGACATGTGGAGGATTTAATTGGTTCTATTAAAGGTTTGATTATGAAGCTTATGTTAGTCATTAGAAGGAAACCTTGCATCTTGTTTGTAGTGGATTCGAAATAGAATAATAGTTACACATGTTGATAGACATCACATGCTATATGTAACACTTGCCATCAAGTTCTACACTAATAATATCTTTCCAATACCAAGATCAATTTTAACACTAATCCTCTTTTAAGATTGACCAAAGTTAGATTTATTTGAATCTTGACTAAAAAAACACTAATAATTTTATCATCTAATCAATAAAACCCAAAAAAAGTGAATGTAAAATTAAGGAACTCAATCTAAATGAATATCTCAATATTACCCTTATCAAAAACTACAAAATCCCTAATCCATGGAAAAAATATGCACACGGTATTCTTAATAAAATAAAGGTCATGCTTAATAATAGATGTATAATGATCATGGTATTTATTTTAGAAACTCCTTACAAATGTTATATATAGACAGTTAATAACCGTCTCAATTATTAACCCCAAATCATTTATGGAACATAAATGGCATTTTTGGTAATCATTTCTACAACCCCCATTGCCTTGGCAGAATTGGAGAATTTTTGTGGGTAGTTATTTAGTGAAAATGATAATACCTGTGAGGTGCTTCACATGTGGTAAGGTGGTGGGAGACAAATGGAATTATTGCATGCTAATTACAGTGAAGGGGATGCTCTCGACATTTTGAAGTCGGTATGATATTTTTGCAGGTGTATGCTCATGACTCATGTTGACATAATAGAAAAGCTTCTCCTTTATCCTAATACAGTCGGATGATTCATCCTTGTTTCTCCACTTTTAATTTACTAGATTAAAAATTGAGAGGAAATTATCTATTTTTGCTTAGGAATTTTGGTGTATATATATATATATAAACTTAAAAACATAAAAACTCATATATATATATATATATATATATATATATATATATATATATATATATATATATATATATATATATATATATATATGAGTTTTTATGTTTTTAAGTTTTTTAAATTGAAGGTAAAATATTTGGATATTTTGAAATATGTCTTTTAGTATTTGTTGGTATTATGTATAAGAATAATTTATTTCGTTAGATTTAAATATCATATGTTTTCACTGTCTAATTCACTCAAATTCAAATTAAAATAGAAAAATAAAAATGTAATATTTATTATATTACCTATTTAAACACAAATTTCAATTTAATATTTTGAAATCTATTTTTTAATATTTATTGGTATTATGTATAAGAATAATTTATTTTATTAAATTAAAAAATTTAAATGATAAAAATAAAAATGAAATATTTTATTATACCACTTACCCAAACACACACACATAGGCCTTGGTGGCAGTTGCATCAGAGTGGTAAGTCAAAATCATTACTTAATATGAATCAGAGGTTTGAAGCACAATATTAATATAAATATAACAAAATAAAAGAGATAAAAGTCAAACCTATATATAGTGATAGTAGTTAACTTAAAATAAGTATATTTATTAAAAAATTAGTTCTTATTTATTGTAGGTAAATAATTAATAATGTGGTAGATAAACAATTTTAAAAATAAAAATATTTAAACAAAATCATTTAAAATGATTAAGGGAAAGTAATAATACTGAAATGGATTAAACATACATCGATACCAAAATATTAAACTATAAACCATATTATTTAATAAGGTAATTATAACTGTTTAATTTATTAATAACAAAGACAAAGTCAAGGCTATAATTAAATGTTACAAATATTTTTGTACTATTGCCAGTGCCATTAAAATTTAAAAAAAATTATGATATATGAAAAGTCATAATAAAAATTTTGTCAATGATTTGTGGTTTTTCATTTATCTTTTTATTATTAGGTTGAACTATTTGACATTGTTTTAGAAGGTGGCATTATATGATGTTGATAATTTAATCATAATTTTATTTTATGATATTAAAAAAATATAAACACACAAAACTTGTGTAAAAATATATAGAAAACTAAATTTAAGATGATAATATAATTATACAATAAATATTCTGAAAATTGTATTAGAATCTAATACGTTTTTAATTATATTTATTAAAAAATATAAACAGCGTTAGTTTTTGCTATTTTGGTATTGGCATATCCAAAAAGTACTAGTCCATGTAACTACATTTTGTTAAGTTTTAATTGATGTTTGTCAAAAAGGCATGCCGACAATTGGTCTTTAATATTTCATATCTAGAAAGTATTATTTTTTGAAAAAAATATTTTTAAAAACATAAATATAAATTTTGATTTGACATATATTTTTTGAAAAGTTATGCATTTTTAACACATACAACCATATTATCATTGAAATTTTCTAATATTTATGTGTAATTATTTAAATATGTGTGTGATGATGCTTAGTTGAGAGTGGTGGTAATATGTGAAAGGGATGTGTGTGTGTGTGTGGGGGGGGGGGGGGGGGGGGGGGGGGGCGGGGGGTGGATGTTATTTGTAAAAAATAAACATGTTTTTTAGTATAAATCTTGATCCCATATATATGTTTTTTTAAGATTCAATAAAAATTGGACAACAACTCGTTTGTTGTCATAAAAGGCATATGAGTTTCTAATTTCTATTTTTCTTTTGAATTAAATCAATTCTTTTCTCTAAGTATTAATTGTTTCACTTGATTTTTTTAGTGAAAAGATTTAACAAATACGCTATCTATGGCCTTAATATAGGATACAACAATATAAACTAATCCATGATGTCCTACTCCTTTAAGACTAAATGCAGTGTCATCTATTGTAAGTCTTGGGAAAGTTTCACATGAAACTTTTTATACATTGTTAAATATTGTTTGGAAGGTACCTTTTGCATTGGTCTAACTATTTGCATAATGGGCACCTAAGATGGTTTGATTCCATTAACATAGAATGCAAATTTTTTTACAATTTAGCAACAAGAAGAGGTAGATCATTGAATTTAATCCATATCATGTCAGTTGCTTTTAGCTTTGTCTATGTTTTGAAAATGTCATCTGACCCATTAACTATCTTTCACATCATAATTATCGACAAATAACTCAAACAACACATCTAGTTTATGCACATTTTAAAGGTACATCTAATAAGATCAAGGGGTATATAGTTTATATTTTTAGTCCTAAATAACAGGTAATAGTACAAGCTTCCAAAAATCCATGTCTTTATTTAGATCGTCTAATATTATGACATTTTATTGACATTGAATTCTCCTAATATGTATGTGCAACTATTTAAATATGTGTGTGACAATGTTTAGTTGAGAGTGGTTGTAATATGTGAAAAGGATGCAATTGCGGATGCATATATATTTATAAGTGTTCCAATAATTCTTCTATGTATGTATTTTGAAATTGCATTGTTTAAAAAAAATAAACATGTTTTTAAAGCACAAATCATGATCCCATGAATGTAGTTTTCCAAGATGCAATAAAAATTGGGAAACAACTCATTCGTTCTCATAGAAGGCATATGAGTTTATAACTTCCATTTTGCTTTTAAATCAAATCAAGCCCTTTCTCTAAGTACTAATTATTTCACTTAATTTTTTTTAGTGAGAACATTTAACAAATACACTATCTATGGTCCTAATATAGGAGAACAATATAAACCAAGTTATGATGTGGTAATTGTTTATGACTAAATGCAATGTCATCCATTGTAAGTCTATGGGATCTATGATTTGTGTGTGTACATGTAAGTTTTACACGAAGCGTTTTATAGATTGTTCAAGATTGTTTGGAAGGTACTTTTTGTATTGGTCTAATTATTTACATAATGGGAAACTAAGATAGATCGATTCCATCAACATAGAATGCAATATTTTTTGTAATTTAACAACAAAGAGATAGATCATTTAATTTAATCCATATCATATCTTTTGCTTTCAGCTTTGTGTATGTTTTGAAAATGTCATCTGAGCCATTAACTAAGCTATCTTACATATCATAATTCCTGACAAATAGCTCAACTAACATGTTTGGTTTAAGCACATTTTAAATGTGAATCTAATAAGATCACAGTTAATTTATATTTTCAGTTCTAAATAATGGGGAATAGTACAAACCTCCACAAATACATGTCTTTATTTAGATCTTCTATATTTATGACAAACTCAGATAACCTGATTTGTTTGGAAACATAATACTGTTAAAAGAAAAAAAAATCTGATAAAAATGGTTTCAAGTGTATAAAGTATTTTATATATATTACAAAAGTTGTATTAAAATGTTTAGAATGATTTTTTTCTCATTATTAATAGGGAGAGATTGTGGCGATTAAAAATGGGTTTATGCATTAGACTTCTTTAAATTTAGATTTAATAACACCACAAGAGTATTTTTTAAGGAAAGAGAATTTCTTAGAAATATTTAATTGTAGACAAATATTTTTACATTAAATATATATATATATATATATATATATATATATATATATATATATATATATGGTGAATTTACAAAAATATATATAATTTATTACTAATTTATGTATATTTTAACGAATTTAACAACTTTATAAAAAAATTATAACAATTTTTAAAAAATATTTTCTTTTCAAAATTTTATTTATAAACAAATCTAAAATTTTAAAAATTTGTCAAAAATTAACTAGTTAATAAAAAATAAGAACATCACTATACAATATTGGTGGAAAAGTAAGTAATAAGAAAAAAAATACAGTCATAAAACATGCCATTACATGGTTAAGAGTACTCGCACTGGCATGTTTTTAATTTCCCAACGCGTTAAATGTGGTTGATACATTGTGTATCGGGGCTATAAACCAATGTCATTACAAATTAAATGAAAATCAAATATATATTAAACAAAAGTATGAAAATGTATTCAATAAATTTACACTGAAATAAGGTAACATTTGTAGTTTTTTTAAAGAGGAATTGAAGGCCCCATTTCCCTTAAAACAAGGACATATCATTCCCTACCAAATTTATCCTCTTAAGACCAAAGGTAAGGAAATGCATGAACTCAATTTTGTGAGTTTCTTTATACAATATTAATATTTTACAAATGTAGAAGATAAAGATCAAATGGACTCAAATCCTTCCAAGGAAACATCAGCCTTAGTTAGAAAAAGAAATGTTACAAGAATGGTTAGTTTGTGATTTAAAAAGTTTCAAATTTATCTATTTGATAACATGTAAAATATTATCACACCCAATTCCATGTTGAGTAGACTATCATTTTTCAAAGAAAGGTTTGGAAAAGGAAACATCAATTTTTGTTGGAAAAAAATGTTATTAGAATGGTTAGTCTATGCTCTTAAAAGTTCCAAATTAAGCTATTTAAATAAGAAGGAAAATATTTTCACACTCGATCCTAAAATGAATGTATAGAGATAAATTATTAGTCCTTTACATGCTCAAGTACAATATAAAATCCAAAATATTAATACAGATTGAACTATTTGTAAAAATAATAAGTAACTCTTTGATGTGAGCAATTGATTCAATTCCACCACTGTGAGACATTCTTATCATAAATTGGAACTAACAAAACTGCAAAATGTAAAAAACTAAATAGAACTCAAGAAAATTGGAAACGTGAGAAACTTGTTCTACTAGGTTTTGCATATTTGTCTTATGTTTTGTTAGCTTGTATCACCCTATTTTCATACTAACTCTATAGAACTTGCAAGACTAAGATCACATTTATTGTGCTTTTATCTCTACCCTTTGGGCAAGTTGAATTTATTTAAATGGCCCTCAACTAATCTATCTTAACCATTGTTGTTGGCATTGGGAAGGATGACACTAAAATGAGCTCGGAAGTTTGTCCCAAAGGTTAAACATGGGGTACAAGTTCTGATTATCCTACTAAGCCTGATGTTTGTTTTTTAGTAGATGCAGTTGATAATGTATGTAGTAGTTATGAAAATAATTTTCTTATTGCTTACTATGTTAGTTGTATCCCCTCAGAGGATTCCCTCAATGCTTGGATTCAACACCATTATGAACCCTTGGTTTTTAAGTCATTAGTGTCCTTAATCTTACAAAAGCTTTTTTTATATATTTTATTTTAAGAAACCCTCTAAAATACATACTCTCTTTACTAGGTCGATCTACTAGTTCTTAAGGAATATCCTCGTGATTGTGTTCCCTTGGACTCATAATTTCAAAGTGTCTATGAAAATATCCCTTAAGGTGCCTATTTTGTTTAAGCTTTCAAGTCTTCCCATTCATCTATAAGTGTTCCTTGATGAAGTTGTCAAATCCATAAGACAACTACTTTATCATGAAGTTGACAAGTTCTAATCTGCACTCCCTAATAAGCATGTTTATGTTGATATTGATTTGACAAAGGATTTAAAAGAGTCCATTGATATTAAATTAGGTATTGATCGATTCTCACAAAAGTCCACCTAATTCAATCTCTTGAACACATGTTTTATATGTTAAATGCTTGACCATAGGATTTGTGACTACCTACTTATGGTTCATTCAAATCCATTCGCCAAATATGCCCCACTTGAAAATCAAAACGTGGCTAAAAAGAATGATGGATGGATTATAATGGCTAAGAAAAAAATAACCGATGAGAATAAAACCCCTAATGCATCCCTCACTCCCTACCTATTTTCATACTTATTCAATAGGAGAAAAGGATGGATAAAGTTACCCCCTGGACTGTTAGTCCTCCCCAATCTCATAACGACCTCACATCCTCTCAAAGCCAAGTTTCTCAAGTTAATTATTTACTAATAATTTCTTCTCAGCTTGGGATACCCTATACAAGCACTTTTACCATGTGATGGTCTTGTAAATCACCTCATAAAGACAACTACTCTCCTTAAGAGGTAAATGGGGCCAAACACTATTGTATTTCACTTTGAGATTTTATTTTTTCAAACAAGCAACTACTATTTGGAAACTATTTTCCAGTACTTGGCTTAGAAGAAGATATAGAATATAGGCAAGGAGAATTATTCATGGAGGAATACTCCTAAAGAATTTGATCTTTTAGAATTGTTAAGACATCACATAGTCCTCTTATAAATTCTATGTGTGTGCCATCTGTCAAGGTTTGGTGTTCTAGAATTCATTTTTTAAATAATAAGTTGAGGTTTATATATTTATTCAATAATCATATTTGAGGAGTATATGGTTTAAACCATCTCAATTTTCCACTTCTCATGAATATGTACATGGTTTTGTAAGTATTTTGGTTTCATAAAAAAATTACCCTTAATTATTCATTTGGGAGAATTTCCTTCACATTTATTTCTTTGGGTCTTATTTGACATTGATGTCATTTTTAGGGGTTCTCAATGTCTATGTGCCTAATAATAGCCCTGATAAAATGATGTTATAGAGATGGTTTACTAAAAATTTCTTGGTTCCACTTGGATGATTTGTGGGGACTTTAATATGATATAGAGTTATAAGGACAAATTTGGTGCCCTTTCGATGAGATGGCATGTTGGAGTACATGAAGTGTGGAACTTTTAAACAATGATGGGGGTTAATTGACCCATTATGTTGGCAACATGAATTAACTAATAATCCATGGTTCACTTGGTCTAATTTCCATGGCAGTGTCGATCTGGTCCTCAAATGGTTGGATGGTGTAATTATTTTCAAGAAACACATGTTATCCCTTTCTATTTTTGATGGACAAATTGTCATGGTCGATCCAAAAAAAATCCTCTCTAGTCATAGTCCCATCACTTTAAGATTGGAATGGGGTTGGGCCATCTTAAAGTTCCACATAATAAATTATTTGTCAATAATTTCATTATTAGACATGAGGGAACCATACAAATGATCACTATAGTTTGGAATTTAGCCCCACATCTACCATACACTGCCAACTAGATTGAGTAGCGGAATAATGTGATCAATTACACTACTACCTTCTTTCAATAATGTGTAAAAAAAAATTGCATGGGTTCAAAATTAGGTCAATGGTATTTTTAATAATGAATACTTGAGTATTTCCTCCATCCTTGAGTAGAGCCCTTTTGATTCACAATTTTAGTCCATGGTTACTTTTCTCAAACATAATATTAAAATAGTATGTAGCCATTCAACTATAGGGGCTCAAATCAAAGCCTATTTACACTAGATTAAGATTTAATACCATGACAAAAAGGATTTATTCAAGTCTTTCAAGGCCAAAAAACCTAAGAAAAAATTAGAACCCACTAAGATTTCCCATAAGTGTCTCACCAGTCTATCATAAATTTCTTCATCTTTCTTGGATTATTATAAATTGGTGTTCCAAGCCCAAGAATATCAATGAAGAGAGCGTAGGCATTATATGAATGTACAATTTAAGCATCTTGGATTATAAAAATATGTCTCATCCTCTCTTAGTAAACATTTTGATGTAGTGCAATGGATGGCCAATGACAAGGTGTCATGGATTGATGGTTTTTCTTGTGAATTCTATAAAGTTACTTGGGAATTTGTGTGGCCCAACTTATCGTAAGTTTATTTTTTTAATTGAAAAGTTCACTTTCATTAAAATAAAAAGAGATAATAAAATTTTAATCTTGCAAAAAATATGGGTAGAAAAGTTGCACCCCAAAAAAACTAAACCAAACTATAAAATCCTCAAGGATTTATATCTTACAAGAAGCAAGGAGGAGTCCCCAAGGAGAGCCATCTTCCAAGTGAACATTTCAGGCCTGAATGGTTTGAAAAAGGTATGAATCCATCTCTAATTATACTAGGCATGAGGACAAAACTAAAAGAGATGCTTAATGGATTTTGGGTGGTGATAGGTTAGGCAAGTGGGATTCAAAAACCCTATGTGTTTAAGTTGATCCCCCATAGGTAGACCTTGGTAAATAATACACCAAAAGGAGTGGGATTTTTTAGGCTCAGTATAAGTCACCCAGATATTATCAAATATTTGAGCCTAGACATGATGGAGATATTTGAGAGACCATCGATGATTGAAGGCTTCAGTTTCAATATGCTGAGGGGCCAAAGGATTATAACCCAACCTAGGGGAGTAACAATAGAATGACATATATATTGAACATGACCATTCCTTCCATCATGGCATAAGAGAGGAAAATCTAATTTTGTGTAAGTACTCTTCAAGTATGGAACTATACAATTCATAAATGGATTCAACATCTTCATTATTTAGATTGAACTTAGACTTAACCATATTTCAAGGAAGTCAATCCCAAGTAACCTTATAGAACAAATATCCAATCACGTGAATAAATTTTTTATATATCCCTAGGATTTTGACCTAAGGGACCATGGCAAATGGGACATTATGGAGATTCAAGGTGGGAGACCACAATAGGGATTGAGAATTAATAGAAAGTGTATGTAATTATAAATGCATCATGTCTATAAATCAATCCTAAATTAGAGAAGATAGATCATACTTACGCTTCTAATTAGAGACACATTAGATAATTAGGAACATGACCAATATGTGGATCTACTAGACCCAATTAGGGGATCTCTTATAATAATAATAATAATAATAATAATAATAATAATAATAATAATAATAATAATAGGGAGGGTTCCAAAGCCTCTAGTCAAGCATAATCAAGTAATAACCCCAACTAATCCCTATATTTTCTTATTCACTAAACTAATAACAAGTAAAGTAAAGTCTAATCTAGTTCTCACTAAAGCTTGTGGAATAAAGTGGGGGTAATAAAAAACAAAATTATACATGCATAGAAGACATATACTCATGTCAATGTATACAAAATCATAATGCATGGAAGAGAAGTACAAATGCACATCTATCTACTCTTATAAAGGATGAACAAAGTTAAGAATACTTACCTTTGAAGATGAACCCACCAAGTGGTGAGCCTCAATATCTCCCTTAGCTAAGATGGTTCAAAATAGGTTGTTTTGGTATGTAAGGATGAAAAGGATAAATCAGTTCTAGGATACACAAATTATTAATGCATCCAAAAGACTTCTCCATAAGACAAGATCTGTATCTCCAAAGAAAGTGTGAAACCCTAATCTTTCTCCTCAATTATAATGGTGGATAAACATATGTGCACTAGATATTACTTCTTCTCTTCTATAAATAATAGAAAAATGATCACGTATATATAGGCATATTTAACCATAAGCCCTTATGAAAGTTTTGGCTGACAGGGTCAACCCAGTCAACCTAGTATTAATATTGACAAAAAATCACTAGATCGTGGGCTAGGTCAACCAAGATTTGACCTAAAACCTAAATGAATTTCACCAATAAGAGTAAAAGGTTGACTCGATTAAATTAGTACTGTAAAAAATCAAAAGGGGTTTTAGGTTAGGAAAAAGGGATAAAAGGTGGGAAAATAATAGAGGAGTATACAAGATAGAAGAACAAGCTTAGGGAAATGGTTTTTAGGAGACAAATGTGTAGATAATAAGTGGAAAAAGGGAGAACAATATTGCAAAGCACTAATGGTCTTCCCACCCCTTTCTTGGTGTACCCCTTAAGGCATGCACTTAGAGAGATTGAGATTCGACAGGTTCTTACAAGATAGAGAGCATTAGTAATTGATAAAAGTTTGAAAATATTATGTATATATAAAAAGACCATATATAAACCCTTCCCATACCTATATTAGGTGATGTTTGAGTTTATCCTAGGATTTTTAGATTCTTTGTATGAAAAATGTACCCCCTATCTTAACTGGCACAAGAGTGATGAAAACACTATTGAAACCAACCCATTTTCATGCCTTTATACCAAGCAAGCAACCTTGAGAGAGCAAGCCTTCCAAGATTTTAAGTATCCACTTAACACCAAGAGCAAGCCTTTGAAGTTTAATATCAATGAGCCCAAGCTCACTAGTTTATTTAGGGTGATAAAAAATAACCCAAGAGGCTAAGTGAAAACCATGGCACCCTTCAGAATTGGCCCATAAAAAGTCTCTAAGGAGATTTTATAGCTTCACACAAGAGGCATTGGATGGAGACTAGCAAGATTAATAATAAACATGAGTAGTAGTGAGCATCTTAGAACATATTTGGAATTTCCTAGCTAGGGTTAATGGTTTGGTGATCCATAAGGATATTTGTTTCTCCACCCTTTAAACCACATATGACCGTAGCTTTGAAATCAAGGATATAAAAGGTGTGATGCCTATGAATTTAACCTAGACCCCAAGAAGGATCCATTTCCATTGAAATCCCTCCAACCAAGGAGGTTGGGTGAAAGGGATTGGCGATAGAATTAAGTTTTCTATCATTGTATGAAAGACCTATAAGAAAGGCAAAAAATGTCAAGACATTCTATAGCATACTTAATAGAGTCCTCATCCTCCTAAAGAGTGAGGGAGGAGACATCAACAAAGTGATTATTAATAAATTAGTGTTCTAAGTTAGGGAGAGAAATACCCTTCATCAAACCCCTTGAAACATGGCTATCCAAAATATAAATGAAACCCTTAGTAGTTAGAACATAAAGGGAAAGTTAAAAGGGGAACCAATGTCTAATAGATATGTGAAGCTCAAATTTCTAGGATTGAGAATCATTAATAATAATAAAATCACCCACATCCTGAAACAACATATCAAAAATGTGAACAAATGTAGGACCAAACCTAAGAGCTTGAAGCATAGCTATGATTAAAGACCATTCAATCTGATCATAAGCTTTCTCAAAGTTAATCTTGATGAATAAGACCTTCTGATTGGATATCCTGGCCCATTCCATACCTTCCTAGTTAGTAATAAAATTATCCAATATGTATCTATGTTGAATAAACTTTGTTTGTTCACTTCTCATAATTAAGGGGAGTAAATTTTTTATTCTAAGGGCTATAGCTTTAGCTATGATTATGTAACAAACATTAAGTAAGATGATGGGACTCTAATTGGTAATTACTTCAAGGTCACTAGACTTAGGAATGAACTTGATGTTACCTTGATTAATGAGATGCCCTAATGAGTTGGACAAAATAGCTTCATAATGGACTTTATAAAGATCAAGTCCAATTGTATCCCATAGGGTTTGATAGAATTCACAAGGAAACCCATCAACTCCTGGGGCCTTATCAATGACCATCTACATGATGGCTTATTTAAGGTCACTGAGGATGAGTGGCATATCATAGGCAACTCTATGAGATTCTAAGATCTTATAGGGGACCAATTCTAGGCATTGAGAAAAAGCAAATTCATGAGCAGGGGAGGAGGGTTTCACAATAAACACTCCATGATATTGATGTAAAAAAGCTTGTAAGATGTTAGGTAATTTGGTGAATCTATTTGAAGCACATGCAATACCATTTTTTTCTATATCTTGTCTTAAATGGAGGAAAGATAAATTTTCTTTAGTCACTTTATCTCCAAATTTATACCATTACATTTGTGTTCTAAGATGTGCTCCTTTGGCCTTGTAAGCCTCGATCAATTGGAGCTTATGTTTTCACATAGAAGCTTGAGTCTATAAATGAGGGATTAAAGGCATGAATTATAATTCCCATGAAACCCTAAGATATTAACAATTTTTAGCATTATGAATACATTGCATAAAGAGAGCTATATTTTCCATAAATATATAAAAAAGAGGTGGTGTGGGCTATTTCATAAGTTTGCCACTCAATATAACCAGTGTCTCCTATGGGTCTGGGATCCAGGTTCCAAATTCTAATGATATACCCCATAATTATTTCATGTTTGAGATGGGAAATATTTAGTTAAAATTGAGAATTTTTGGATTTAACTGAGGGGTGGTCCACTCAACACATAAACAAATAGGGTGATGGTTAGACAAGAAAGTGTCTGGGATTATATAAACATGTTGATCATGGATAAGAATAAAGAAGAAAAGGTTTTATTCTAAAGTCAAGGCACAGTCAAGATGTTTAATCACTTGATCTTATCCTTTATTAAAATTAGACCAATTGAACCAGGGAGAATTTGATTCTCTCCTCCTATAATGGTTGGGATAAAAAACCCCAAGTTTATTTTGCATATAGAACCATGCCTCCCATTTTGTATTAAACCATCTCATGGGGAGATGTCCTTGTTTGCCTTCATCAAACTCAATCATGTTAAATTCACCATAAATAATCCAATGTACATCCAAAAGAGAATTTGTCAACCATAGCTAGAGAAAGGTGCATTCCATAACATAATTAGAGGCATATAAGTTGACCATTCAATGATGCAATTACCAAATTTAGAAAAAGTCAAGACCACTCTATGGGTGGGGTTGGAATCCCAATAAATAATATTTTGAGATAACTTAGGTTCCAAATGGGTGACCACCCCCACAACCAAACTCATGATAGGTGTCTTGATAAAAGGCCCCATGCTAGATGGTGCGAGCAATAAAATGAAGTAGAAAATCAAAGATTTTAACTTTTTGCATGCAAAAAGAAATATTTTTTGAAAAATGATGAGAAATTTTCCTAACCATATACTTACTTTTTAGATCAACAACTCATCTAACATTCCAAGAATAAACTATCATTCGGAATCATCAAGGTTCATACAGTTTCCTTCTATAAGACCTAAGAGGGCTAAAAACTAATTAAAAGTTGAGATGGGAATGGCATACTCTCCACGTAAAAAAGGTTACCTTTTGATTGGCACATAATAATTCTCTTTAGTGGGTGAAGGACTATGTTAGCACTGCATAATATCATTACAATTGAGAGTCACAAGACTATGCTCTAAATCTGAATCATTTACCCCTAAAAGGGGCTATGAAGAAGGATCTGTAGGAGCAGGAGATTGGGAAGACACAAAATGGGAGACCACTTGAGTGGAGTGGGAAATCGGAGGTGAGGGTTTAACTTACATGGGCATAGGAACTTTACCAGTAGAGACTAAATAACGTGGCTCCCCTACTGGCCAATATACAACTGGCTAGGGTTTGGCATTTTTGTGAACTACATTATTATTCCTATTATAGATTGTTTTCCACCCATCATAGAGTCCATTGAGATACAAATAGGTAATAATCAATTTACACCATGTGGGATTTATATTAACCTCCAAAACACTTATTTATGGTGCTAAGATCCAGACCATATGATTAAAGAATGCCCTCTAATGGTCCCCACTCTTTCTGCTCAAGAAAAAAGTGGGTTTGACATGTAAGTTTTTAAATAAACCTTGTAAAATAGATCACTAGAAACTATCATTAACAAATGAATTACTAAGGTAATCATTACATTTGGTGAACCAAAAATTATTACATGTTGGCACTTGATCACTCTTTTTAATGTTTCCTATAAAATCATTGCCAACACCTTTGTGAATTGCCTCTGCCATATCCTCATTGCAATCATCAAACTAGAAAAAACATGATTAATCAAAGTCATATATATGATGTACTCAAACCTATGTAAATATGTATTTTTATCTTGAAATATGATTGGATATGCATGGACTATGTCCCCATAATATGTGTAAATAATTGAATTTTGAACTATTTTTCAAATATTGAAGCTTTATTTTGTTCCAAAACTAATTTTTGATCTCGAAAAGGATTATATCATGTATGCTAAGGCCACTAAAATTACCCCATTTTAAGGTAATGCAATTAATCCTAAAAGTCACTCATATCAAAATAAAATTTAATTGTAACATGTGTAGTAATATATAATCACTAAATAATGTAACATATGTGAAAAGTATGTTAGCATGGTAATGTTTACATCATTTGAATTTTAGATGTAACATATGGGGAAAGGCCTATAGATATGTGTCAATAAAACTCAGTAATATAATGTCAAATTATTATAATAATGTTATTAGTGCATGATATGGATAATGAAATTCATCAAACTTAACAATTTCAACAAGCATACAAGAATGATGATAGTAATGTCAAATAATAAGACCAAGGGATGCATATAAGGGACATGTTTAAATGTCACAAAGTGAAATATTACATATACAATAGACATGAATGATATTTAAACAAGGGATATGTTCAGTTATCAAGAATAACATAGGGCCAAGGGATAAAAACAAATGGACATATTCAAATGGTTCACATACCAAATAAGATCTCATGGAAACGTTCAAACAAGTTTGTGAATTGTTAGTGTAGGCTTTTTTACTATGTGGTTTTACCTACATAGTCTAATTAGCTTGCTTAGGTTAATAATATATCATTAGGGAAAATTTTCTTTAAGTTATTTTCTAATTTTGAGTTGAGTTGATTACATTTTTAGGTGACCTAATTCTTCACTATATAATGTACCTTTCTATGTACATTTTGGTCAATGAATGTTAATGAAAATATTTTTTGTGAATACAAGCTTCTTCCTTTTTGAGTTGTTCTTCACATTTCACTACTCCATAAATATTTAGTCTCCTACATTTAACACTATCCAATCTAATCTTTGATTGTGGCCCACTTTGAAATGGTAATAGAGAAAATCTAGTAGATGAATCCATCGATTCTATTGTGAGATTTTGTATTCTAGCTTGTTTATAAATTTTCATTGATTTCAATTTTATAGGGTTTTATGGGGTTTAACATAAATCCATTTAAATTTTCATACCTAAAGTCTCTAAGTGAAAAACCATAGGAATAGTTGTAAACATGATCTAGTTTCGTGATAGTCCATTTTAAACCATTTTTGGAGGGTTTCAAGGCTATTTTTTTAATTCTATAAAAAATTATACTTTCAGTGACTTTGAAGAAAAACCTTTTATGGGTTTTTCTAGGTTTGTTAAGAAACCAAGTGGGTCTTTGTTAGATTTTGTAGAAGCCATACATAATCCACATCTTTGGAAATTTTTTCAACTCAATAGAATTTTCAACCTTCACAGGTAAGTTTAATAGTTGGTAGATTTTTCTTGATGAAAAAATAAGTTTGGGTAGACATTTGGGTGACTGCATGAAGACTAGGTGGACTATGACACCCTTATTAGAACATCAAGTAGCCTTTAGTAGAGTTTTACCCCTCCAAAGACTTTTTTAGGTCAATAGGAATTTTCCCTTACATGAGCACCTATCAATCACCTACCCCTGCATGAGAATTTATTGGGTTTCACCCCGCATATAAGCACCTGCCAAGTTCTAGCCTATTACACAAGTAATTACTAGGTTTTTTCCCCTACCTATATAGACTCTAATTTATGGCACATGTGTAAACACTAGTTAGACTTTGCCTAGTTCTTAGACAACTGACGGGTTCTTCCACCTATTAAGACACATAATGAGCTCTAGCCCTCTTACATGCATAACTATTAGACTCAAACCCCTATAAAAAAAACATTGCAGGTTCTACCCACCCTATTTACATAATGACTTTTAGGAGACAGTCAAATTCAATTACATGAACTATGACACTATTCATTTATAAAATGAAGGGATTTTTTAGATGATGTCACTCAAACATCAATCACATCAATCAAAAAGGGGAGGGGTCACTCCTAAAAGGGATTAAATCCCTGGTCATATGGTATGATTACATGAGGGGGGCTTAAATTTTGATTCATACTAGTGGGGGATTAACCTTAGCACCCAACCCAAACTTTTTCACACCCAATAGTTTTTAAATTTTATAAAGTGGAGATTACCCTTGCCATCCAGAACTTCAAATGTGCATAAATTTTATCCTATTTCTCCTTTTGAGGTGCCTTTTATTTGAAAGTGCAAGTTTTATCAAGCTCTACACATTGGTAATATTTTCATGCCTTGTAAATTTGAACATATAAAAATTTAGAGGGGCTCATATTCCTAATCTATCAGCACATACTTCCTTTTTTCACCATGGATTAGAGTTCAGTTCTAATTCTTACACTATTCACCTATCATGAATGGAAATTCAAAGTGAAAATCCATTTGATAATCAAAGGCTTACATTGAATCACAACAGGGATATATAAATAACCAACACTTGAGGTAGTGAAGGTGAAGTGGATTAATATAAGTGATGAAGCCTATGATCTTCTATGTCTATCTATGTATCTAAAATTTCTCTTTCATATTAAATTTGACACTACTCCTAATGAAGTCTGGACCATATTGGAAAAACATTTTGGGGATTAAGACATAATGAGAGGTCATTATTTGGATAACAAGCTCTTCAATTTGAGCCCATGTTATTTTGATACTATACATGACTTATTAATAAAGTTTAAATCATTCAAGTTGTAGTTAAAACTATATGACATTGATAAAAAGGATGATCAATTGATTATTTCCATCCTTTTCAAATTGGGATTTTATTATTCTATCTTTCATGCCACCAAACATTCCCTTAGAGCTACATGGGCCATGCCATCCTTGGATGAATTTACTATTGGCTTGATTCATGACATGACAAGCTCATTCAAATGGGTTCACTGAAGTCATTTAAATCACATGCCTTAATTGTGAGTCATGATAAATAGAAGGATTTTGATAGTAAGGATAAGAAATAGAACAAGAAGGACCTAGAGAAAATAAAGAGTCATAAATATTATGCTAAGTATAAATCATTGAAAGAGTCCTATTCTTCAAATAAGAAACCCAAGAAAGAGTAAATAACATGTGGCTACTATAATAAATAAGGGCATGATGAATCCAAATGCATAAATAATTAGATTGAATAATTGACTAAGATGTTTGAGAAGTAAAATATCAATCTCCCTAATTTTTCCAATTAGAGTTCATCAACACATGAGTCTTCTAGGGATAAAGATAATATGAAGGGAAAATATAAGGGAAAATTATTTTTTGTAGTTACATCCCAACCTTCCACATGGGTTATTGATTTTGGTATCTCGCACCACATGGATTCATAGTAGGACATGTTTTCATACTTATATCCTTGTTATATGCCTTTCATATTGTTATGTGTCGATACTTATGTAGAAGTTAGTGGGAGAGGATCTATTAAAGTAAATGATGGGACATAACATGATGTTCTATATGTTCTTTCTTTATCCACCAATTTCATATCTATTTATTAGATCACTCACATCAGTTCAAACAAGAAAGTTGAGTTCACACCCAATTTAGTGGTTATTAGGGAAGTAGACAATGATTCCATTGTTGCATTTGGGAAATAAAATCACCGATAAAAATTTATACGTTATCACATTTTCCTCCTAATTAACCCTCTACTACACTACTCACTCATTTAGATGGGGTGAGTAAATTATGGCATGATTGATTTGGCCATCTCAACTATCACTACCTAGAGTAGCTCAGTCATCAATACATGGTTTTAGGGTTGCCATGAGTCAAGTTTTCTAATGGATTTTTCTAGGGATTCATACTTATTAAGCATCCTAAGGATAAGTATGACAAAGGAAAATCACGAAGAGTTGAATAGATATTGGAGCTTGTCCAAAGTGACATTACTGGTCCATTTCCAAAACCTTCATTCAATAAGAGTAAATACATGCTTGCATTCATCAATAAATTTTAAAGGCATACTTATGTGTATTTTATTAATAAAACCTTAGAGGTGTTTGATCATTTTTAGGACTTCAAAGCACTTGTAGAAAAATAATCAGGTAAATCCATCACTATTTTGTGCAATGAAAATGGTGGTGAGTATGTCAATAATCATTTTGAAAAATTCTAAACTTTAGAGGGGATTGAAATACAATGTATAGTTACATATAGTCATCAATAGAATGGTGTTTTAGATCACAATAATAGGTCCTTGAAGGAAATGGTTGATTGTATGCTACACTATAAAACTCTTACACCTAAGTATTGGGCTTGGGCCATCAACTATGCTTTTTATATATTGAACTAAGTTCCTCATAAAAACATTAATGGAGTCACTCTTTTTGAAACTTGGAATGGTTGAAAACCCAAATTAAAACACTTATGAGTGTTGGATATCCTATTATGGCCCAAATTTTGAAGAATAAATGTAAGGCAATGGAACCTCAAAGTCAGCATCTTCATTAGATATCCTGAGGGTGTTAAGGGATACAAGTATCTCCATCCCACTACTCATGATTTATTCATTGAGAGGAGTGTTCATTTTCTAGAGTTTCCTCAAGAATCCACACATGACACTTCTCCCCCTTCCTTTTATGCATTGGGATTTGATGACAATAATGATGATTTAGATCCACCTAAGTAGCTTCCTAATAATCTAAATTCTTATACTATTTATGATGATGATATTAATGATGAGGATTATCCTCCTTCTCCTAAAATATATTAATAATAAGAGGAATATCCTCTTTAATCTCCCAACATTACTCCTCTTTGGAATAGTTAGACATTGTAAAGTGTTGGCCAATGGGTTGGAGATCCATTAGACACTAGGTGAACCTATTCACAATTCTAAGTTGCCACACATGATTTCATTGCATATATTTTCAATTTATAGTCATTTCATGAGGCATCATGCATTCCTAAGTAGGATATTACTATGGAAGAGGAATATGGTTCCTTTACGAGGAAAAACATTTGGGATTTAGTCCCTTTTCCTAGGGGAAAAAAATTGTTTCATTTAGGTGGATCTACTAAACAAAATTTGTAGCAGATGGGTCCATAGACAATTTTAAAACACATTTGGTAGGAAATGTTTTTTTATCAAGTACCTAGCATTGACTATATAGATATTTGTTCCCTAGTTACTAAAATAAAATCAATCTAACTCACTCTCATCATTATTGCAACACATTATTGAGATGTTCATTAGATGTATGTGAAGAGTGCCTTGCTTCATGGTGATGCCAAAGAGGAAATATGCATGGAGAAAAAATAAGGATTTATGAAATATTTCTCCTTAGTTTACAAAATTCATAAATCTATCTATGGCCTCAAACAAGCTCCTCCATCTTGGTATGCCAAGATAGAGTACTATCTTCTTTCGGTTGTGTTCACTAGATGTTATTTTAATATGAATGTCTACCTTTTATGATAGGATGATTAACTATTGATTTTGGTTCTCTATGTGGATGACCTATTAATCATAGGTAGTTCTCCATCCACCATCACAATGGTAAAAACTACTTTGTCTAATAGGATCTTAATGAATTACTTAGGCTTATTGCATTACTTCTTTGGGATTAAAAATTATTAGTTTGACTCCGATATCACTATTACATAATCCAAGTATGTTGTTGATTTGTTTTCATGATTTAACATGGCTAACTATAAGCCATATCCATTTATTTTTATATCTAGTGTGAATCTTGGGGCTGATTGTCCATATCCTTTGATTGATACTACTTCGTATTGATAACTTGTTGGTAGTCTCATCTACGTTATGCACATTTAGACCTAACATTTGATATGCAATGGGCATGGGCTCTATATTTATATAGGAACCACATGAGTTACACTAGAAAGAAACTAATAAAATTATCCACTATATTTAGGGTACTCATAGTTTTAGCATTCATTATGGAGTAGGAATCAACATCAACTTGATTGGTTATACAGATTCAGATTGGGCTGGCAATATTTAGAATTATAAGTCTAATTTAGGATATAGTTTATCCATTAGTTCAGCTCCACTTAGTTGGTCAAGTAAGAAAAAACATGCTATTTTTTTATCTTCTATTAATATAAAATACATAGGAGTTGTTACTGATACCACTAAGGTTATTTGGCTTCATGGGATTCTCATAATCTAGATTTACAATAATCTAGTGAATCAAATTGATGATATATTCACCAAACCCTTCATTGAGAGCAAGTATCTTCATTTTTAGGCTCTTCTTAGGGTTTGGGAAGCTCCATCTTCTTCCTCCTCTAGGGGATCATCTGTATGTACTTGGGTACTTCATCAGGGCTTTGTGCTAGGAGCTAATTATTCTACCCACCTAAGCTATGATTAAGGGGGTGTTAATGTAGGATTTTTTCCATTATTTGGTTTTACCTACATAGTCCAATTAACTTGCTTAGGTTAATAATAGGTCATTATAATAAATGTACTTTAAGTCATTTTCTAATTATGAGATGAGTTAATTACCTTTTTTGGTGACCTAATTGATCACTATATAATGTACCTTCATATGTACATTTTGGATAATGAATGTTAATGCAATGTTTTGTTGTGAATTAAATCTTCTTCCTTTTTGAGTTGTTTTTTAGATTTCACTACTCCATATAGATTCAACCTCATGCATTCAACCCTATCCATTTAGATCCTTTATTTTATCCCACTTTGACATGAACAAGGGCCAAGGGTCATACATAATAGAAAAATCAATATATGATCTACTATGTACTATTAATAGCATCAATGGAATGTAAAACTAGAAATTTATTCTAAATAAATCATATGTAATGTGATCATATCTTAGCAAAGAGAAGATTCATGTACACAATGTAAGATATAGATGTTAGCTTGAAATTTGGAAATAGTATAAATCTCAAAACAATAGGAATCATGGAATGATAAAACCTATATATACTATCACCTTTGGATAAGATGCCCCTAGTTTAGTAAGGCCATTGGGTAGAGGTAAGTCCAAAATCCATATCCCTATAGAAATTTATATGTCCTGCATAAAAATTAGGAATACTAGTGAAATGCATATGTGATAGAAAATAATATGTGATATACTAATCATGAGATAAATAACACATTTTAAAGATATAAAATATATACCTGATCATGTTCAAGTCTCAATTTTGAATTTTTAGGATATTTTGAATGTTTTTACATTTTAGAATATTTAAATCTTTAAAATTTTAAAATTTAGAAACAATAACAACTGGTGATAATTAAGGTGTCTAAATTAGAAGAAGTGAGAAATATCTGAATAATTTATGACATTTGTCAATTTGAGATACGCACTAGAAATGATTGTATATCCTTGTATGAGCAAGATTCCCCCATTGTATGTGAATTTTAACTTTGAAATATATAAAAGAGAATAAAAAGAGTATGCAAAGGATTGATTGCACATCCTCGTGTCATGAAATGTACTATTTTTAAAGTATGTCACATATATGATCAATATAAATCTAAAGACTGATAAAATTACATCAAAAATAGTGTTTTGAAAATTGAAATTGGGTGAAAATTTTAAAACTTGGAAATTTTAAAGATGTGTGTTGAAAATTTGATTTTTGGATTATAACTAAATAATACATGATCAACCAACTAGGATAATAGTGGCAGTCAATTCTATCCATAACTGGTTGATGTTGTCCTTGATAAAAAATATTAACATCTTGTTAGTGCAGGCTATGAAAATATAGAGATGAATGGAAGATTATGGATAAATTAATCTTTGTTTTGAATTATTAAAATTTGTAAAGTGAAAAAGAAGATTTAAGAGGCCAACAAATCAATAATATCTAAGGTATTAAAATAATTAATCAATCGATTGTTGTGCAAGTAAAGAGAGGAATAATATGCAATTGTTAATAAGCTATGTATAATGGCCCCTAACACTAGACCTATCACTCATCAGTAATTTTTAGATGACATGTTGATGATGGGGAAAGCCTCGGTTATTGAAGCTAAAGTGTTTCAATTTTTTTTGGAAATCTATGAGATTATTTCCAATCAAAGTGTAAACTTTCTTAAAATCTCATTGTTTTTCATTAACACACTAGTATCACTACAAGAAAATATATCCAAGATTCTGGGATGTGTTATAAAAAAATTCCCTCTTTATACCTTGGTATTCATCTATTTGATGGTCCCATGAAATTTGAGTTTTGTAACCCCCTTAATGATAAGATTCAAAGGAATTTATCTAGATGGAGAGGAAACCTTCTTTTACAATCCAAAAAACTATAAAATTTGACAAGCTCCTTAAAAATCATCATGATTTAATCGATGTCCTTGTTTGTCATCCTCGATAAAGTGGCAGACCAGATTGAACAAATTCAAAAAAAAATCTTTGGAGAGGATCCAAGGATAGATTCAGATTTATCCTTATTTCTTGGAATAAGGTTGGTCTTCTAACCTCAAAAGGAGGACCAGGGATGAGAAGGGTGAGATCCATGAAGCAAGAACTCCTAGCAAAACAATATTAGAGGGTGATAAAGGAAGATAACTTTTTGACTAAAATTATCAGGTCCAATATCTGAATTTTGGGGAAGGTCATCTCTTCCTCACTGATGAAGGTCCTCATAACAATTTCACTTTTTTGCATGCACTAAGAGCAGGAAAGGATATCCAAAAAAAAGGTCTTAAATGGAACATAGGTAAAGGAACTAAAGTTTAATTATGATAGGATTCTTGGATTCTATCCCCTCTAGCCTCCTCCTTCTAAGACTTAGAGCTGCTTAATTTCTTCAAGGATACAATTAGCTATAAGTTTTGTGACTACTAGGAGATTTTAGAAGGTAGAAAAGATGGAAATATTTGCATAAATAAGATTCAAATCAGTTACAAACTCTCTTCCAAGATTTAAATTTAACACTTTAGAACACTCACATTAGCATCTTCTCAAAATAGGATGACATTATATGGAAAGTTGAACCCAACAATCTCTACTCAGTCAAATCTAGCTATCTTTCTCTCTAGGATTAGGAGGAGTTTGAAGATAATTGGAATATAATTTGGATGAAAAATATTATTCCTAAAATCAATTTCTTCTTCTAGTTGGCTACCCAGGACAAGATCCTCATGATGGATAATCTAATGAGGAGGTGAATCCCTATTTTTAATCAGTGTGTACTCTACAAAAAGGAGGATGAATCTTCTAAGCATATTTTCCTCACCTATATTGTTTCCTCATCCATTTATTTCTCTTTCTTCATCCTTTCTAAATTCTCTTGGGTCACCCTATGAAGCATCAGGGATATGATCACCCAATAGAAGCCACCTTGGGATTCCCCCCCCCTTTGAAATTTTGGTGGAACTTGGCCTTCCCCAATATTTTCTAGAGAATTTAGTTATCTATAAATTCAATCATCTTTGATAACCATAGGCCCTCTCCCTCCTCAACCTTCAAAAAAATCATGACATTTGTGAAAGAAAATTAGTTATCCTTTACTTCCTCTTTTGATAATCCTAATTCCCCTCTTTATTCCCAAATTCTCAGTCACCTAAATCTTATTCTCCTAGGTACCTCCCATAAATAGGTCATAAATATATCTAAATTCAAGTAGTCTCATCCTCCACATAATTGTCTTAAACAAAATTTTGATAGGGTGAAAAAAGGCAATTGAGGTCTAGTGGGAGTAAGAAGTGTCATCGAGGATTATTTTAGGGATCTTAAGGTTGCATATGTGGGTCCCTTAAGGACCTAAATGAACCACATTATTGAATCCTAAGTATCTCTCTGGGGTATTGATCTCGTTATCAAGATGGGGATGGAGTTTCTTTAAATCGAGAGTGATTCCATGAACATCATAAATTGCTTAAAAGATCTTATTCACCCATTGTGGAACATTATAGGGATTATAAACAATGCTAAAAACTTATTGTCTCACTTTAAAGGGGTGTGACTAACACACATGTATAGATAATGGAACAAAAGCACTGATAAGATGGCTAACATTAGGGTATATTCTAGCTCCTTCTTTAGCTGGCATGGTACTAACATCCTCATTGATGTCATTCCCTTAAGTGATTTAGATATAGGATAGCCCACACAAAGAAATGATGACCCCTTTAATTATGAATCTAATCTAGTTTAATGGAATTGATGGTACAATGTGAAAGGTGATTACTATCTGGTCCTCTCTTATGATTTTACATGTTCATCCTAGCTCAACATTATATAACATGAAATTAATCAACCCCAATTCTAACACATCATATTTTTAAGGGATTATATTAGGAAGCCTACGGTAGAAGCTTTGAGAATAAAACCATGGGTACTAATCATGATTGATTTGAGCCCATATCTTGTGAGTATGTTAAAGTAGATGAGTACATTTGGCATAAAATGGTCAAAGGTAGCTTGGCAACCTTCATGGAGTGTTTGGTCAACCATGATATAGGACTATCCTAGGACTTTGCCAGGGGTTGAAAAAATAGGGAATTTCATATGCATGGACTAAGAATCTTGATAATAGAAGAGATTATTAGGGACATTAATATCATGTATTGTTCTGGTGTCAAAGCATTCAAGGACAAGAAGAGAAAGGAAGAGCTCATTAATATCTTCTTCAGCAAGGAAAAGAAAACCCAAAGTAGGGTCCCAAAAAGGGTTCATCTAGATTGAATTATTGAGTAAGTGGCCTAATGTCTATTTTAAAACCATGAATTATATTGTTTTATAAGGTAAACACATGGTGTTATTCTCCCACCATTTCTTCTTACTCAATCATTTCAAAGGGCACACAATTAGTCTCCTATTTTTTTTACTAAAATTAATAGAAGCCACATCGATGAAATTCAAAGGCAACCCTTCTATGGATATCATCCATCAATTCCTAATTATTATTTTGGTTAAGATATTGGAACCTTTATGATCCAAAATCATCTCAGAGGTGATCAATATTACTAGCGAGCAAGAGGATTTGGATAAGGATGAGGACTTCTTTACTGATTCTGATGCCAAAAAAGATGGTAAGGAATAGTTTGAGGGATTCAAAGGTGAGTCCTCCTAGGGAGGATACAAGTTGAGAGGTATTAATAGGGTCATCCCCATTCATGTGTCCCCTATCTCTAGTAGGGTCTAGGGGATTTCAAATCCCAAGAACTATTAGGTGTGGAGTTTGATTGTCTTCCAGGATTAGAGGTTTACATTATCATGTTAATTTATATAGATTTGGATCTCATTATTTTAATCCCTCATGGCATGGGGGGTTACAAGGGCTACCCCCTTGTAGAGTTTGAGGGGGTCTGAGGGCCACGTGCCCTGGAGAGAATTTTTATTAAAATTGCCTTGTTAAATTGTAATTTCATAGTCAATCTGGGCCATTGATTAAAGGTTTCTAAATTTGATGGTAGAGGTTATGTTTATGTGTTTTTCACCCTAAAATGTATTTATATATGGTTGATATGTATGATTGTGCAAAAAGTATGATGAAATATTATATATAGAGAAGAGGAAAAAAAGGTAGAGAGGTGTAACAGGGTTTTTTACAGGATTTTGTTTCTCTCTTGTATTGTTGAAAATAATATACTGGACAAGTTTGGTAGATGTAGCCCATCTTGGGTGGACTATATTAAATTTGGCATCTCTTATTATGTGCATGTTTATGTTTATTTTCATAATGTTTGATTAATTCATTTCATAATAAATCTTTTATGTGTTTTGGGGATAAATATGGGTTTTAATTTATCCTAACAGAAACAAGGAAGTTATTGAGCACTCAATGGAAAAGTTGTTTTCTAAGATTGTAATGCAAAAATTGCTCTACAACGAGATCATGGAGGAATTTTATAATCTAAAAGGGATGCTGGGTCTTAGATTGGTAGACATGTAGGTTAGCAAAGATCTTATTGGTATTGAGAAGCTCACCCCATAGGTCAATAGTGAAGAGACAGAAGATAGTAGGGAGCTCGAGCAGGAGAAGGAAGGAGCCAAGGTTCCAGCCTAAAATGTAAGAGGAAGGGTAATGAAAAGGAACAATACATGAGAAACCACACTAGAGGAAAAGTGAACATCAAAGGGGAAAGCTCAGTGGACAAGAAACTAGGCATTTATTTTGATTCTGACTAGTTGGTTCTCTCTCTACCTTCTTTTACTTTATTGGGTTTTTGGCTAAAGTTTAGTGTCTTTTTGGTGGGTGGGTGTTTTTCTATTGGGTTTCTTTCTTACCCCTCTATGTTTTTCTAATTATTCATGTCTATCTTTTATTTATTTTTTATGAGAATAGGTCCCCTTAACCCAATTTTAACCAATCTAATAAAAAAAATGTATAATAAATTATGTTGATAAAATTCAAAGATTTCATCAAGGGATGCATATGTGTAGGTCTTGTATCGTATATGTTATAACCCTAAATTACATTACCATATTCATCCTACATATTATTTATGTCATTCTAATCATATTATACATAATAATTATCTATTAATAATCATATTTGTAATCTTTATATTGTGGTGTACCACTCTTGTCCTCTTTTATATTTATATGTGAAAAATTCACTATACTATAGATTGGAGTTATCTTCTATAAATTGTGTTTCTTTTTTGTTATGTTCATCATTGTTAGGTTTTTACATCTTATTCTCAACTAGAGAAGAATCATGGATTACTACTTCTATATTAGAAAGGGAAGTACTCTAAACTTTTTTGACTTCTTGAATTGAAAATGTGATTATAAATATATTTTTAGTGTTGACCCTATCTCTTTTCTCTATGAGTGAAGAAGATATAATGCTTGATTCCTAGAAACCATTTTTATAACATTAAATTTTGTAGGAATATTTTGTTTTAGAAATTCAAGAATTTTTTTTACAAATGTGCTTTCTTACTTACCTTGAGTTTATTATTACATTTTCTCTTTTAGTAATTGATATTTTAATAAATTCTCTTGATGTATCTTGTGAATTTTTCTTGTTCTAAATTTACCTTTTGTAATACTTGCACTTGTTCTTTAAGATATTTAATCATAGTGTGAGTGGGTTGCTTGATTAATTTTGTTATTATAGGATTAACACTATTAATTATCTTTTTTATTTTATCATTTAAATATAAACAACTATCTGTATGATTCTCATGCATTCTATAATATACACAATAGCATTTTTATATTTTTATAGGATGTATAGGAGGTATTTTAATCACTTTGTTTAGAATAATTTCTCAAAATTTCACTTGAAATATTAGTATTCTTTTGTGAAAATTTTGAATCACTAATTGTAGATTTATTTTATTTTGGATTCCAATCTTGATATGAAGTCTTTTTAGGCACAAATTTTCTAGATAAAGATGCAAATACATGATTAACACTAGCATACTTTGTATTATTTCTATATGTGTTATTATTTACCCATGATCTAATATTTTAAGTGAAATATTGATATTTATTTTGAAATTATTGTATTAAATTTATCATATCAATGATTTAATCCTTAAGGGATTCACAAAAATAAACCCTAGGTACTTATGATTTAATACGTATAAAAACACCATCAAGAGGAGATGTGGGAGGTGGATGGGGTTGAGGAAGGAAATGTTGGGTATAATATTTTAAAACTATAGAATGAGTCATTTTACCTCTTGGGATAGTGATATCATGGACTTAGTTAGAGGTAAACTAACCCATATTAAGAAGGGATGACAAAATAAATTAAATAAGTTAGACATAACCTTTTTCATCTAGTAGTAAGTGATAAAATCTTGATCAAATGTTGAAAAAATCAGAATTAAGAAAGACATGAGGTTGTTTATGATTAATCCTTATGGCATATTGAATATACGATTGCTATTTTTCCCATGTCATGCTTGACTTGAAAAAAAAAAATCATTAATGGTGTTTTTGTTTAACATGATTGTCTAATATAGCCTTAGATTCTTTCAAAAAGTAAAGAATAAAAAAATGAAATATGAGATCCTAAAAAGAAAGAATTTTTTGTGCATGGAGATTAGTAAATTATTATAAAATACAAGGCCAAAATAAGATATTTTTAATGTTATATTTCATCCAAGGTCAAAATAAAATAGGTATTATGTTTGAGGCAAAAATATAGTTATTTTAGTGTCATATTCAGATCCAAAGTTGAAAAGAAATTATTTTAGTGTAGGATATTCAATAATTTATCTAAACTCTAAGAAAAAAAGTGAAACCCTAAGGGAAAATTAGGGTTTGAAAATTATCAAATAATAGATGGGTTCACCAATATGTTTTACCAAATTTTGGATTAAACAGTGAATTAAACTTAATTAAGATAAACTAAATAGAGTAAATTAGAGTGTTATAAATGACATTTTAACAAGCAAAATAAAATAAAAATAATTGAATTTGACAAGGTACAAATGATTGAAAGTATGCTAACTATGAAAATGAATGTCAAACTTTGTTGTTACTATATGATTGTTGGTTGAATTCACTAATAGAAGGTGGAATCAAGAAAACAAAATGACTATATATAAAAGTGTCCAAAATATGGATATGAGAACATACAAGGACAAGAATGGGGACATGATCATCTCCCACTAATATCCTTATTGTGTAATTCTGCATTTTTTAGAAAACTATAAATTAGGTCACAATTACTTATAATAGTTGTATTTGTGTCTATATACATATTTTTGACCTTTGGAAATGTGTAGGATACCTATAAATAGCTTTTGAAGGTTAAAATCATCATAATATTTTTCAATGATTGAAATATTTTCAAACAGAAAGGTGGAGTGTAACTATGTTGAGCTAACCCCAATCACCTCAATGATGACTAAATGTTATGTATCCAATATTGCAAGGAGGTAAATCAAACTCATGTAGTTATCCCACTTAGAGTGCTTTGTGAAAATTTTCTCCTTTGACTATATGAATGCATATATAACTGAATTAAATGCTTGAACATGTTTTTCTTAGGGTTGAATGAACAAACTTGTGACTTGGCTAAGTTTTATTTTAAATGCATAGAATAAAAATTGGGAAGATTAGGGAACTTTTGCTAAGTGTGAACTAGTGTTCATATTCCTATGTATTAAAATTTCCAAGTGGAATAATAAGTGACTTGAGTGTGCCTTTATATAAATTAAAAAAGTGTAACCACATGCTAGGAAGCCTAAAATCATGGAAGACAAGATAAAGGATGGTTTAATAACAAAAGGTGACAGTTAGAGAGTTAAAGACAACAATGTCCCATAGGGCTAGGAAAGGCTCCCACTATTTTCCCAATTGGGAATTATCATCCCACAAGGAAATGTTTAGATATTTTTATTTGGGTTTGGTGATACATATGCTTAAATTTTCTTTAGCAATTAGAACACTTTTTTAGTTGAAAATGATAATTTTTAAAAGAAATAGGTCCTATTGTGAGCTTGGGATAGGGTGAAGTGGAAAAATAGGTACTAATTAAGTATAAAATTTAATTAGGTATAAAATGAGGCAAGGTTAACATGATCAAGTATTCATGACCATATTTAGGTTACTACATTCCCTAAAGCGATAATATAGACCAATAGGGACAATAGTAGTAGTAAAGTTTTTATACATGGGTTGATATTTTTCTTTGGTCCTATAATTAATTAAAATTTTGAATTTGAACCCTCACTTATCTTCATCTTTTTTGGTTTTAGGCTTACTATCATGTGGTTTTCCATTTTGAATTGATATAAAGGCACACTCAATCCATTTAGTCCATCACTTATCTATTTTATTATAAAGGAATACTTACATTGTTGCACACTGAGTGAAAATTTCCTATTCTTCATAATTATGATTGTGATCAATATGATCAGTCTTTAATCAAGTCAAAATCCTAATTTAACCAACTCAAAGAAAATAATGATCAAGTATTCAATCCATCCATAAATGCTCTCATATAGTCAAAGGAACATAATTTCACAAAGCACTCTAATTGAGAGAATAATGTGGGTTTGGTTTCCCTCATTGGAGTATTGGATACATAGAAAATGTTTAGTCATTGTGTGATTGATTGGAGTCATCTTAAGACAATTACACTCCACCTTTTTCTAATTTTTTTCAATCATTTCTATCCATACTAGGGTTTTGACATTGGATAATCCATTTGTAGGTCTTTTGTACACTTTCAAGGGATAAATATGTGCATACAGACCTAAATTAAGATTTCACAAGTGATCATGCCCTAATTTCATATTTTTATCAAAATAAAAGGTTGACCAAATTGGATAATAGTGGTATTTGATCGTATCCTTAGTTTTTTGATATTATTCTTTTATAGTTTTAGTTCCACTTCTAGGTACTTGTAAATTTTGTTTCTATTTCTTATTTATGCCTTATGTAAGTCAACAATGTCAAATCATACATAGAAACATCTAATTTTGTCTTTTAAATTTATATTTATCCTTCTTTCAATCATTTTTACATTGTCAAATTCAATGTTTACATTCATTCTACTTGTCAAAAGGCCATCTATAACATTCTGATTTATTCTATTTAGTTTAGCTTAGTTAGGGTGAATTCACTTTTAATCCAAATATAAACAAAATAATTTTTAATTATAGCTCATTATTTGGGGTATAATGAAACCTTGAATCTACTTAAGTCCTTCACCCTTTATCTTCTTAGAGGTTATGTTTGGATTCCCTATTTAATTTCATTACAACCTCATTTTCACACAATGCTTGCATATAGCCCAATATCACTTTATGGACCATCATCTTATGTGTGTACTAGATCTAGAGTGATATTATACCTTTTCATATTTTATAATATCCTTATATTCTAGACTATTTTATGCTTGCATACATATAATATATGTAATATTTTTAATTGTAGGTGCATAGGTATATGAGAGTTTTTATCTCCTAGAGGTAAATGAATTGTCACCTTAGAAGGAGAAGTGAATGGTTAAATTTGTGGCTATATATTTTGTAATCTTTCATCATTTAAAGGAATTTAATATAATTTTATTTTGTGTCACATTAATTTTCATTTATATTCGGTCCATTATACCTAGCCTAACTTGATATTAGAGCTTGAGATTTTTTCTAATTTATTTTTCTTATCTTCCTCCCTTCCTTCTAGTCATACGACTTGCTCATATTTATTTTTTAGTAAAAGAATGATCAATGGTGGCTCTAAATTGATCATGAAAATTATTTGTAATATATAATATTATAGTGTTTATCTAATTGTAAGTGTTAAACCATTGATCAAAATATTCATTTTACACTAACTCATATATTAGTGTGTCAGAGTGAAGACCTATACCCTTTTTATCTAAGAAGATCTTGTTGTTTGTTGATGTTTTCACCCTTAGATCTATGAATATATAATTTTGGCATTTCAATCTAAATGTTGGTATATTATTTTCAAATCTTATTAACTCCTACTTGGTGATACACCTATGTGGAATGCACCTTGGTTAAATTTGGTGTTTCTACCTAGCATAATACCTACATGTTTCCTTCAAGTAGATGTTTAATCTATTCTAAAACTATGTACTGAGTTTGTTGGCTAATGTGTGGAGGTTTGGACCTACATGTTGATGCACATAAAAATCAAACCTTAAAGATAATTCCATATAAGGATTCACTTTAAATATGGAAATTATAGATAGTGAAAGCCACATGGAAATGATAGGAATGCATATAGAAATGCAAATCTCAGTTTTGTTTTTATTTTTTAATGATTTGTCCTATTTAAGGAATTTATTAATATTGACTTATCTAAAATAATTAGTAAGTTGTTTTTTCAAACCAATTCAATACTAAAGCAAATTTATTATCAAAATCAACAAAATTTTAAAAAGCAAACAAATTGTGAAAAATCACAAATCATAGTTTTTATCAACCAAATTTTCACCCTAAGGAGGGATAATCTAGCCTCCTTAAATTTGGAATAACATTGAAACATCTCATATGTTGTGGATGACAATTTTTAAAGGTGAATATATAGGTTAAAGGGAAAGATAATTTACAAAACACCTACAACTAACCAATAACCTACTTGTTTTGAAGGAAAAGGGATAGAATGAGATTAAATAGTAATATAACAGAGGTGATGCATCAAGATGAATTCCATAATTCTACTTGAACCTGAACTATGAAGGATAATTTGCAAAAATGATCTCAAAACCCAAGGTTCTCCTAACAAAACTATTTTAACATGAAGGTAAAATGCAATGTATTTCTCAAGGTAGATGAATATTAGGTCTTATCATAGACAATAGTAGTCTTATTCACACTTAAAGACACACAAAACAACCATTTACACAGCATGAGACCTATTATAAGGTAGATTACTTACACAAAGCATGAAAGAGTGAGATGGATATGAGGAGAGATAACTATCACTTGCCATCCAAAATAGTCTACTTGACATACTTATGAAAGAATTTGAGAAACTAAACCATCTTGAAATATTTATTCAAAGGCAAAATCATTATTTAATTTAGCAAGGATTCACCATACTAAATGTGTATGTCATACAATGCCAAAAGAGGTAGCTTATATAAATAAATGAGGAAGAGAGAGAGAGAGGGCCTTAGAAGAGGGAGATTACTAAGTGTACACATTGTTGTCATAAAAAATTTCACCCTAGAAGAGGGTGTTCAAACCTCTTCCAAATTTGGGAAACATGGGAACATTTCTAGGTATGTGGGTGTACCTTTTGTGGAAATGAGCCTATAGATTTAAAGGGTTAGCTCCCTGAATATATCTTTGCAAATTTTATAACCTAAACTAGTATTTACTTGTACTTGTAGAGGAAAGAGTTAGAAACAAACTTAATTAAACCTTACTTGTAGAGGAAAGAGTTAGAAACAAACTTAATTAAACCTAGTATATAGAGGTAATGCACCAAGAAGTTTACCACAAGACTATCATACTCTATCACAAAGAGACAAGGCATACAACACTAGTTTAAAATTCCTAAAATGTACTAACATTAGTATTTAAATATGAAGGTGACATGCATGAAGACTATCTAGGGTAAGTGAAATGATAAATCAGTTGTAGATACTAAGGCTTGCTTATACACTTAAGAATAGATCCATACACTTAACAACACTTCATATGACCTGCTAGGTTAGAATCACTTACATCAAACACAGAAGGATTGAGAGAAAACAAGGATAGATGAATATCTCTTAACCATTCACTATACATATCTTCAAACACTTTAACAAGCTGATATATGAACTCAAACTAGATTGATTTATTATCTAAGACAAACTACAATGTCAAAACTAGTAGGGATTCACCATCATGGTGTGGTATGTCTTACAAAGCCAAAATGATAAATACTTATACAACTTTTGAGAGAGAAGGAAAGAAAGAAGTTTAAGGGTCACTAGAACACGTGTCCATGCATGGGAACTAGTTACGTTATAGGTGTAACTGATTGTGAAATAGACAATGAATGCCTTCCAAGCCAAATGTCCATGTAAAGCATGAAAAATTCCTTCCAAAATGGTGTAATGACTCTTCCACCAACCTTTTTTAAATTGTTTCCATCATGGACTATCCTTCGATCATTTGAAACTAAACCAGGAGAGTCAACACATAAACACTATTTGAGGGGGTTGAAACATGATATGATAGTTATAATATGCTATCCTAACTATTAGCTATCATTTAGACACTTGTGTTCACCATCCATAATCATTTGTTGATTTCCTATAATTTGCTCTTTAATTTTTTCAATCATTATTCATCTCGAACATCGACTGGGATTTCATTGTGGCATATAAGTTCAAAGAGCTTACTTCGCTACAGGATCCTCAATCTTACATATTTTCTCATGTGGCATTTTAACTAGCTTCAATGACATCAAGATGAATTTGTAAAACCCTATTGCTTATATAAAAAAAAGATTCATTTCAACTTCTATTGAAAACCTTAGGCTCACATTTACTCCAATTGGCTATCAAAAACTGACTAGGCTCATTGACACTTTGACTCAACTCACTCTATTATATCTTACAAGTATAAATGAGCATGAGCCCTTGAATCTACCTTTGAACTTTCAACCTAGCCCCATTGGTACCACTTGGTAATCGTATATTGATCCTTAGGATCTTGTTAGTCTACCAATTTACATGTCTATGCCATGTGTCAATTTCTCAGGCTATCTGACTATTTGACTCATCTCATGCTATTATATTTCATTTATATGATTGAGCATGAGTTGTTATACATTTTCAAAAGTTCAATCCTTAAATTTGATAAGTTTACATTCATTGGGTCTCTATATAACAAGCTCTATAAATGTGACACTTGTCACTAATACATTAACTCGAAGGAGCCTTTGACAATTTGACTTCATCACACTTCATTGGATCATCTACATACATTGAGTGCAAGATGTTAGATCTAGCAGGGACCCATAGATTAAAATCCAATGGATAATTCATGTTCAAGCTTAAACTTGATGTTAATGTAAATGCCTCATTGCATAGGTCTAACTTTGAAAGCTCTTAACTTGAACCAAAAAGCTCGTGCGGGTCTAAACATTTCTAAGGATGATATTGGCATGTAGAAATAAAATTGTATGTGATCCAATGGATATGTAAGGCTTTCTGAGAAAATATAAAAATTACACAAGTTGGCTTTTCCACTTGCTCCTATGTGACATCCTGGTGATGGTTTATCTCAAACGATTAAGTATGGGGAACTTAGCAAATATGCCTAGAAGCCCATATCTACATATGGATAAATCTGTTTGCACTTTGATAGAGGACCTCAAACTTAGTGCATAGAAACCTAGGAGAAAGGTGAAAAAACCCATGTGACTAATTTCCATTTAAAATATCACATGTGAAAGATATTTTTTTGAGAAAGTGTTCACTCGGCTCTGCTAAAACCTTCCTAAAAATGGCTAAGTATAGGAAAAAAAGTAGGAAGTGACTGAGGAGCCAAATTTGGACCTTTGTAACTTTTGTTGCACTTGGGTGGGGGACTTGAGATTTAGAGCATATGATCTTGACACAAAGGGGGAGAAAATTATATGACCAATTTCCTCTAATTCATCTATATAATGAACACAATGAAGAACTAGATAGATCCCTTACATTTCCACACTTATTTCAAGAAATTTTGACATCCCATAGGGTATCTATATACTTTAGTCCTATCCTAAATCCTTTTGATCCACTACTCTATTAAATCATGCAAGAGATTCTTATGTGGGCTGAAAATGGCCAACATCTTTGGTGATTCACATGGGTTACATGCCTATCTATATAAAAGAACTCAGACCATGTGCTTTGTCCATTCTAATGGGCATGTAGTCTCTTTCTAGATCTGACATACAAATGCCTTTGACAACACATAAGAATAGAAAAAAATAAGGACAAAATTACCAAGTAGAAGAAAACATATGTTTAACTAGAACACTGAGGGAACACTACACACACAATTAAAACAAAACACACACCTAATCTACTATTTACATGATAGAACTTTACCACTCAATAGCAAGGTTTTAAATGTATCCTATTCATAAGGATAGGCACCTCATCTCCATTCATCCTTTCAAGTTGGAAAGAGTTTCTTTGCTTGTACTTGATGATGACATATGTTCCACTCCATAGGGTATTAAATTTTGTATGTCTTCCTTAATTTTCTCTATCTTTATCCCACTTCAACACTATGCCACCTTCTTGAAATAATCTTAGAGTTTTTCTCTTATAAAAAGACTTATTCATCAGTACTTGGTGATGCTCCAAAGATTTATGAACCTTATATTTTGTCTCTTGTAACTCCTTTAATTCTATTTATCTCACTTGCATTGGAGTAGTTTCAAGTAATCTAGTTGGTGTGCTAACTCTAAGGTAGGAAAATCTTGAGAAATAGACAACCTAGCTTCTCTCCCATAGACAATCACAAAAGGAGAATTCCCTATTGACCTCTTGGGAGTTATCCTATCAATACATAAGGTTTTCTTCAATTCAGTGTGCCAAGCCCTCTAGTTATGCTCTAAGGTTATTTTGACGATTTGGATCAAGTTCTTATTAGTAAATTCAGTCAACTCATTACCTTGAGGGTAATAATTGGATGAAGTGCTTAGAAATATTCAATTACTATTTTCCTAATCTATCTTATCACCCATAAAAGAAAGAAAATTATCTAAAATAATAGTATAATAAATACCAATCCTTGTTATGATGCTCTCATAAAACTCCAAGATAGCATTCTCATTAGCTTCCTTCAAGACTATTATGTCAACCCATCTTGTAAAATAATTAGTTTTTGTGAGTATCCATTTATGAATAGAACTTGATGGGGATTTTATCATACCAATGAAATCAAGATCCCATCACATGAAATGTTGATCAACTTGGATAGGCTTCAAGGGGAGAGTTGTAAGCTTCTGCTTTCCTACAAAGAAATCACATTATGCACACTTTCTCACCCAAGCATGGCAATCCTTGAAGAGGTTATGCCAATAAGAGCCTGCTCTCATGATTTTAGGAGCTATAGTTATTTGGGATAAATAACCTCCTATTGTCCCATCATGAAAATTCTCTAGTGAAACACCCCAAACTAATCATTATCAATGCATCTCAATAACACACCATTAATGTCTCTTCTAAATTGGACACCATTCACAAGGAAAAAGGGAATAGATTGTAATCTGAAATATCTCCTTTGTGATCTAATCATATTATTAGGATACTCACCATTTTGAATAAATATGATCACATCTTGTGTCCAACTTTGTATATGCAAGGAACCAGTTGGTTGGGGGCAATCATGATTGACTAGAACCTCTTCTTTTGACTCATTAAAATATAAAACTATGTGTTCAAAAATACCTTTCCCTCTTACCAAATTTATTAATTTGATATCAACATCATATTCCATTACCTTAATGATCCATCCTTCTCTCTTCTCACTAAGGTATTTTCTCAAAAGGAACTCTTTGGTACTAGGATGAGAAACCATAAAATGAATCTTATTATTTGAAACCATATGCCTAAACTTATTTAGTCCTATTACAATAGCAAGGAATTATTTCTACACAAAGGTGCAATTGACTTCATAATATTTTAAACCTTGACTAAAGAATTCAATAGGTTGTTCCACACCCTCATCATTATTTTGCATTAACATGGTTGAGATAGTGTCAAGGTTAGAAAATGAATACAACATGAAGTATTTGTTAAATTCAAGATTTACAAGAGTAGGAGCTTGTGAATTTTCCCATTTTATGGCTTTGAAAGTGTTCTTACCCTCTTTAGTCTAAGAAAATACCTAGTTCTTTCTGAGCATGGTTATGATGGGTTTACCAAAGATACAAACCCAGGTATGAATCTCCTTACAAAATTTATCCTACTTAAGAAACTTTGAATACCTTTCTTATGTAAGGGAAATTATAGACCAAGAATAGCCTCTACCCTTTCAATATCAATATCCAAACCATCTTTGGAAATAATGTGTCTTAAGAGGTTGCCTTCATGGACAATAAAGATGTATTTATTTGGATTAAGAGATACTCCATATTTATTACATATTTCAAACACTTGTCTCAAATGTTGCATATGTTCATTATAATCCTTTTAAAACACTGTTATATCATCTAGATAAACCAATAACATCTCATCAATCAAACCTTTGAAGGCCATGTCTATGGCTCTTTGAAAGGTAGCACTAGCATTTGACAACCAAATGGCATATTTTTATAAGAAAAAGTCCCCCATTTAGTGGTAAATGATTTTTTATACTGATCATCATCATTAATAATGATTTCATTATAACCTAAATATCCATCAAGAAGAGAGAAACATTGAGAACCTTAAAATACTTTCAAAATCTTCTCCATTGAGGATAGGGGATAGTGATCTTTAAGTGACACTCGATTAATATTTCTAAAGTCCACACAAAGTATTATCTCTCCACTCATCTTTTAATAGGAAAAATATTATCTACCCATGTTTAATGTTTGATAGGAAAGATTATTTTAGATTCAAGGAGTTTAGTGAGCTCTAACCTCATGAGTTGTTCAACCTTTGGATTGATGGACCTCTATTTTTGTCTAACCAATTTAACTCTAAATTCTAACTCAATAATATGTTTTGATAGGATAAGATCAAATATTTTTAGGTCTTTATATTCCTAAGAAAATATGTCATGAAAATCCCTACACAAATCAATGAATGGTTGCTTTTCTAATGTAGAACATATTTTTCCTAGTTTAAGGAGTCTATCTTTGAATATCAAGACTCTGTCATAATTCTCCTATTTAGTAGACATAATAAAATTTTCCTTATTATTATGATAATTATCATTAAATATAATTTATAAGGTCACTAGACCCTTAGGTATCTTATTTATCCTTAGCTGCATAACTTATTCACCAAACTACTCTTGGAATCTCTTATGATTCCTTGAGGAGAACTAAGCTTCATTTTGCAAGAAATATGCAATGTGATTTTCACTATTTAAAAATTTCAAAGACACATAATTATAAGGTATAAAAGGTCTAATAATTATTTTAATGTGAGATTGTTTCCCCTATTATTTTATGATAGTTGGAATATCAAATTGAGCTCATATGGTAGCTAGTCTATTAGCATGATTATTCTGCTCCCTTGGAACTAACTGTATGTTGAATGCATTAAAATATTTAAGTAAATCTCATACCCTATGATTTTATGACTTAATAAAATGGTTATTTGAAGTAACCACATTCCTAACTTGATGAACAACCAATTCATTATCTCTATACACTTGTAAGTTCTTGATTCCTTTTCTCCTTGCCCATTGAAGGCCATGAATTAAACCTTCATACTCAGCTACATTACAAGTAAAATTGAAATGAAATATATATGAAACAAAGTAATTTTTTTTATATGGGGAGACTATCATGACACTAGATCCTATACCAACTTTACTTCTTAAACCATTAAAAAACATTTTCCACATCTCATCTTCTTTAGCTTCTTCCTTGGCAAGTAAAGGTGTTGGTATTCCTCCTTCATGTATGAAATATACTCCCAAATAAGTTTCCTCCATGAGAGCCTAAGGATAATTATCATAAGTTTTAGTAATATATTCATCAAGAAACAAATCTACAATGCATTTAATTTTATAATAAGTGTCATCATCTACAATAGAATCCTTGTCTTCATAAACTACACAATTCAAATTAGAACTTGCCTCAATTTAAGGTTCTTTATGAAACCTTACAAGACATTATGTCCAAATTGTCACCTTAGTTCCATACCTTGTTCTAAAGGCTAAGAAAGACCAATAATCTAAAATATAGCCACCAATCTTGGTAGTGAATTCCCTCTAGAGGTAGATTGCAAAGTGAGCCAGGAGATCAACAACAACTATATCTTGTAAGATAGGAAAACTAGGATAATTATGCAAGAAGTCTTTCAAGTTTCATATCAGTCCTATCATCTTGGTATTTTTACCATCTAATTTGATAAATAATTTAATATGGGTTTCATTCTTCAAACCCAAATTATCAACTACCACCTTGGGCTTGATCAAAGTTGAAGCTCCACTATAAACTATGTAGTTATGAACCATCTTGTCACCCACTATGAGGGTAAGGTAGAATGGTGGAGGTTTCTCAGCTCTATTTCATGGTTTAACAATGGTATTTGGTAAATTTTCAAGGACAACATGAATTTGACCTTAATTTTAAGGAGGGACACTAGTAGGGATAGTAGATAATTAATTGTATAGGTGTTATTTTTGACTAGGCATATGCAAAACATCCCTAAGGGAAATGGAAGTTTTAGTACTTTTTAATGAATCTATAATGTTTACATAATCCATAAATAATTTATCCTACATTATTGGAGGTAAAGAAGTGCTTGGAACCTAAATAATTAGAGTTCTTTGAACAACCCTTCTAGTATTCTGATTTGATGGAGGTGTAGGAGCCTTTAGAACTGTCTCACTTACAACTATGCATGGCTACCTTGTAAGAGGGTTGGATGAGCCACTAGGCACTTTCATATCATTTCCTAAAGCCTTTATTTTTTCTGTAGTGTTATCCATAAATAAAGTTCCTTGATTAAGCAAAAAATCATCCTCAACTAGGAAGGTGGTGAAGACCTCTTTTTGAGGGTGTTTACCTTCACTTATTTGCATCATATCCTCATACTCAATAGATGGGAGAGGATTAAATTCTCCCTGAGTAACAATATCCTACTCTCCACCTTCATTGACATCCATAAATTAGCTTTGATACCAATTTTCACCTTACACCAAATTACTATGAATGGGTATTATATCTCTTACATTCATGGTAGAATTAATATTATATGCATTAGTAGGCCTATTGGGATTAGGCTGCCATTAGTCTCTTCCTCTTCCTGTTCCATACTATGATTGATAAGGATAGGAATTTTTATAGGCACCTTGTTACACATTAACTTGCATATTTTGAGTTATCAAGGCTACAAACTTTGCTTTCCAATCAATATTATTTTCTACCTATCTAGGGGCAACCTTAGACTTGGTATTGGCACTAGGAGTTTGAGCCATAGTTGGATCATCAACAAAATTATGAAACAATGGAGGTATAGACACTTTAGGTGGAAGTAATCTAGCTTGGATGAGATTATTTTTAGCTCTAGTAGTAATTTTTATGCTTTAAGGAGGGTAGAACCACCCATGGACTGAAGCATGATAATAATGTCAATGCCAATAACTCTTAATTAGGTTGAGAACATAAATCTGGGAGTTGGCCTCATAGAATAAGGTAATTTATTCCAAGTATTTTGGAATATCTCATTAAAATCATATATTGTTTCTTTAGGTCCTCTCTTGATTACATTAAGCTAGTGTATAAGAGAGGCATGGTCACTCTCATTTCCAAATCTTGTAGTTAGTAACACTCTAAATTCCTCTCATGATGTGATGCATCCACCGTATAGATTCCTATACCAATAAAGAGACTTCCCTCTAAGGGACATGGAAAAAAGTTTGATATCAATGTTCTCTTGAGTGATATTGTGGAAGCTAAAGAAGTTGGAGGCATCTCTAATATGATCACTAGGTGTAACATGAATTTCACCATTGAATTGAGGCACACCTTTTGTGGTATTAAAAGTAATAACATCATATGTTTTAAGGTGAATAAGATTTTTTGTATTGAATGTAGGAAAAGCAAGAGGTCTAGCCATTTCTTCTTCAAAATTTTCAATTTATTCAACTTGTTCACTCTCTTGACTTCCCTCACTAGAAAAATATTCAATCTATTCCTCTCTAGTAAAATATAATAGTTATCCAAAGTTCAAATGAGGAAGAGGATATTGATATTTGAGGGGGAGTTCAGGATGAAAGGTTAGGTCAATGGGATTGAGAACACTTCTAGAAGATGACCTAGTGAAAACCATGAATTATGGGAGCAAGTTTATAACAAAATAATGGTTTTGAACTAGATTTATCTTGGTGGAGCCATCAAATATTGATAAGCACACCAATCTATAGTTGATATTGTCAAGACCAACATTTATCTTGATAAATTGTCTTGAATACAAGGTCCCACCAGGCATGCCAGAACTGTTGTCACCAAATTTTTCACCCTAGAAGAGGGTCTTCAATCCTCTGTTAAATTTTGGCAACATGGGAAAATTTCCATGTATGTGGGTGTACCTATTATGGAAATGAGCCTCTATATTTAAAGGGATAACTCCTTGAATATATCTTTGCAAATATTGTCACCTAAACTAATGTTTACTTGTAGAGGAAAGAGTTAAAAACAACCTGAATTGAATCTAGTCTATAGAGATGATGTACCAAGATGTTTAACACAAGACTATCATACTCTATCATAAAGAGACAAAGCATATAACACTAGTTTAAGAGTCTTAGAATGCACTAACATTAGGATTTCAATATGAAGGTGACATGCATAAAGACTATCCAAGGTAAGTGAAACCATAGATTAGTTTTAGATACTAAGGCTTCCTTATACACTTAAGAACATATCCATACACTTAAAAACACTTTATATGACTTGATAGGCTAGAATAACTTGCATCAAGCATGGAAGGATTGAGATAAAACAAGGATATATGAATATCTCTTAACCATTCACTATACATCTATTTACACACTTTAACAAGATGATATATGAACTCAAACTAGATTAATTTATTGTCTAAGGAAAAGTACAATTTCAAAACTAGTAGGGCTTTTCCATCATGGTGTGGTATGTCTTACAAATCCATACTGGTAGCTACTTATAGAAATTTCGAGAGAGAAGGAAAGAAGTTCAAGGGTCAATTAAACACATGTCCAGGCATGGGAACTAGTTAAGTTACAAGTGCATCTAAGTGTGAAACAAATAATGAATGCCTTTAAATCCAAATGTCCATGTAAATCATGAAAAAAATCTTCCAAAATGGTGCAATGACTCTTCCACCAACCTTTGTGAAACTTTTTCCATCATGGACCATCCTTCAAGCATTTGAAACTAAAATAGGAGAGTTGACATATAAGCAATAGTAAAGGGTGTTAAAACATGCTATGATAGTTATATTATGCTCTCCTAACTACTAGATTTATTTTATAAATTGGTGTTTACCATTTTTAATAATTTGTTGATTTTTTGGACTTTGTTCTTTACATTTGGTAGTCACTGTTCATCTTGGACCTTAATTGGGTTTCATGGTGGCATATGAGTTCAAAGATCTTGATTCATTATAGGATCCTTGATATTACATATTTTATCATGTGGAATTTAAAATAGCTTCAATGGCATCAAGATGAATCTATAAAATCCTAATTCTTCTACCAAAAATGGTTTCGATTCAACTTCCATAGAAAACCCTAGGCTTGCCTATGCTCTAATTAGCTATCAAAAAATGACTAGGCTCATTGATACTTTGAATCAGCTCACTCCATTGGATTTTATAAGTCCAAATGAGAGTAAGCATTTAGATATACCTTTGAATTTTCAGCATATCCCCATTGGTTCCACTTGGTAATCTCATATTGATCTTCATGATCTTATCAGTCTACCAGCTTACATGCCTATGCCATGTGTCAATCTCTTGGGTTATCTGACTATTTGACTCATCTCACATCATTGGATTTCCTTTGCATGATTTATCATGAACCATTAGATCTTATAATAATCTCTATCATTAACTTTGACAAGCTTTCATTTATTGGGTATCTATTTGACAAGCTCCATGAATGTGACACTTGTCAGTAACATGTTAACTTGGAGGAGACTTTGATAATTTAAATTCATCGTACTTCATTATATCATCTACATATAATTGAATGTGAGATATTAGATCTAATAGGGACCCACATTTTGAAATCTAATGACGAGTTCATGTTCAATCTTAAACTTGACATTAGTGCAAATGTCTCATTGCATAGGTCCAACTTTAAAAGATCCTAACTTGAACTAGAAAGCTCGCATGGGTCTAAATTTTTTTGAGGATGATCTTGGCATGTATAATTAAAATTATGTGTGATTCATTGGCATGTAATTTTTTCTAAGACAAGATAAAAATTTCACAAGTTGGTTGTTCCATTTTCTCCTGTGTGATGTCCTAGTGATGGTTTAGCTCAAATGACTAAGTATGGGGAACTTAGAAAATATGCCTAAAAGCCCATCTTTGCATATGGATAAATTTGTTTTCACTTTGGTAAAATAACTAAAGATTAACACATAGTAACCTTAGAAAAATATGAACAAACCCATGTGATTAATTTCCCCTACAACTGCTACATGTGCAAGATATTGTTTTCTGAAAGTGCTCACTCGACTCTGCTAGAACCTTCTTGAAAATGGCTAAGTATGGGAAAACAAGTAAGAAGTGATTGAGGAGCCAAATTTGGACCTTTTTAACTTTTCTTTTACTTGGGTGGGTACTTAAGATTTAGATCATATGATTTTTCCATAAAAGGGGAGAAACCCATATGACTAATTTCCTCTGATTCATCCACACATAATAATGGTGATGTCAACAAAGTGCCTACTTAGAAATCCTACCAATAGACCCAAGATGCCTAGATGAACACAATGAAGAACCAGATAGATCCCTTTCATTTCCACACTTGTTTAAATCACTGTTAACATCCCATAGGGTCTTTATAACCTTTAGACCTATCCCAAAACCTTTTGATCCACTACTCTATTAAACCATGCAAGAGCTTCTTATGTGGACCAAAAATGGCCAACACACATGAGTTAGAAACAATAAGGGAGTTAGATAATAGTAAAAAAATATCTATAATTACATGTGTTTCTCTTTTGAAAGTGATTCATCATCCAAGTGGTGTACAAGTTTCAGACTTAGCTTGACACCTTGTACTACTCAAAATTGCCCTTCTTTGCATAATAAGAGTGATAAATGGGATTTTTCATCATCAAATTTCCATGAATACCTTTATACCTTCTCATTTTACACCTTGATTAAATTTATAAACTCCCTTGATCTGATATTTCATTGTAAATCATCATCCATTTCCTTAGGTGTCTTGAAGCCCCTTCATCTTCCATGCCTAGCCTTGTCCAAATGGCTCAAAACTTGACTTAAAATTTATCAAGGCACAATCTATCCATGAAAGGAATTAAAATACCTTATTAGACTTTAATAAACTTAATTAGGTTCCTATAATGACTCCCAAGACTCCATCTTGAACCTTTTGCTCTCATTTGGCCTTAAATCCTTGTAGCCCTAAAATCATGTAAACCTCCTTGTGTAGGATAATGTATGGATGATATTATGAAATTGAAGATATATTTGAGGACCCAGTATGGATTTACAACTCCATGACATGTTTCAGATCCTGAGAGTGAGTGTAAGTATCTTTTTTTTGTTATCATCCCTAATTAGGCCTCCTTGCCTATAAGACTAAGTTTTTTATCCAAGCCTCTCCCACACATGTCAAACCACCAAAAAACATGTGATTCATTTTCCATAGCCTATCACTAACTATTGGTGTTCTATATTTTCTCCCTAGTGAGAAGGGTATTTTTTAAGTCCTCTACTTAAATCTAGTCCAATATGGGATTGACCTTAGGCTATGGGTCACCTATCATAAGGTCAAACCTCTTGAGAAGGTCATATTCCTTCTGGATCTCTCACCTAGACTAAATTTTGACTAGGAAGTGGGAGAGATAAATGGGTAATAAAGTATAAAAACATGTAAATGAGGTGATGCACCAGTAATTTAATCACTCCAACTCAAAAAAAATACACTATGAGACACTTTTCAGACCAAAGAACATCAATCTCATATAAATATTTTAGAACAAGACATTAATCAGTTACTAGATTACTAAAAGAGTGTAAATATCCACTTTTCAAACTAGATAATAAACTATAGATTGTGCTTATAATGACTTTTGAGACTATCAAGCCTTTTTTTGAAGGTGAGGAAAACTTAGACGTAAGAGAGGAACATATATTCACTTGACAATAGTGCATGAATTCATAGAACACACTTCAGTCTGGGTTAGAAAATGATGGAATTCAATCTTTATTTCATGAAAAGGTGTTTCAATACAAATTTTGGTAGATTTTGGTCATAATAAAAAGAGAGATAGAGGATACATTTTAAGGCTTATAAGCTTGTATATATAGTAAAAAGAGAGAAAGAGATATGGGAACAATGCATTGGAGAATGGAGAAAGTCCTTGAGGTCAATAAATGAGGTGGTAAAACTTGATTGCACTCTATTTGTGTGCCTTGATTAGTAAATAGATTTCCTATTATTCCATTAATCCTTGAGTTCCTTTCATTGGCTGAGAGTGCCCCACTAGAGACAAGGGTTTGTTACATGATGACCAAGTCCATTTGGGCAGAAATAAATGCCATTAACTACCTCTCCAAGTACCATTTTGAGACCCTATGTTCACTTAACCTATTCATGAAGATCAAATCCTTGAATATTGATACTGACAATCATGTCATGTCTTGGGTGGTGGAGTGCCTACTTTGTTGATTATGGGCACCCTTGAATTTATTACATATTCACCCATTTCCATATCTAGATCACAGGTCCCACCTATAGATGGAAAACCAATCTAAGGACATTGGTTTTCCCTATAGTATTTTATATTAAATAGACCCACAAATCATTTATCACCTTCTATATTATAATAGGTTCAAATAAACCTATTATATCTCTGTGGGGACCAAGAATTCATTATACATGGATCCTTCTTTAACTTGGTGAACCAAGCACAAGAAAGAACCTTGTAAGCTCTAACTTATCAAACTAGAGATCAATATAAGATCTAATGGTGGCCCCTTCATTCCCCATGCTTGACTATATTAGTTAGACTTCTCCATGGAATTATAATGAGCTTTAATGATATCAAGAAGACTCTACAAAACCTTGCTTTCCATGGTTGAAAATGGATTCTTGACCTCTGTAAAAAACCCTAGGCTTATCTTCGCTCTAATTGGTTTTCAAAATTTGACTTGGCTCATTAACACATTAACCCAACTCTCTCCATCAATCTACCTATGTACATATACCCATGATCCATCGATCTTCTACCAGTTGAATGCATTTATGCCACTAATTATGCACCTATTCACCCTTGAGATTTGTTGACCATTTTGACTCATGCTCACCATTAGATCTAAGGGTACGATGTAATGTAGACCATTGATCAATTGGGACCCATTGTTTTGAATCCAATTAATACTTCATGATCTTAAAATTAACATCCTTGATCCCATCATTTGATGTTTTCATGACTGTCATTGATGTTCCCATGATCATCATTGACATTTATGTGATCGCCAAATATAAGAAAAATAGAATTGTCTTGCTCTATCTTTAAATTTGACATTTGTGTGACCATCATTCATCATTCTATAGAATGTGATTAACATCCCATGGACCATAAAATTTAAACATAGGTATATTTTTTCCTAAGCCTTATTTTGATGTTCGTGAAAACATCTTATGCTTTTTGAACAACTTTAAAAGCTTGGATCCTGAAGCACAAGAATCATGGAGGCACCAAAATTTCAAGAGATGTTCTTGAGGTCAAAAATAACAAACCCATTTGATCTTCTAGTCCTAGAATCCTCCTAGGTGGAGATATTAAGTGCTCAAGTTGATTGGTCCATAATTACTTCTTCATGATGTCTTAGTGATGGCCAAGCTCAAACAACTATGGGAAAACTAGCAAAAATGTCTGGGAGCCAACTTTACACATGTATAACTCCAGTTGTGCTTTAGTATAGGAATTTATACTTGGTACATAGCATTTTGGGACCAAGGTGAATAAACTCATATGACCAATTTCCTCTGATTCATCCACATGTGTAAGATATATCCCCCTAAAAATTACCTATTTACACTTTTTACCACTGGACCCAAAATGTCAGGATGAATACAATGAAGGACCAAATGAATACCAAGAGATTCCTAAGTCATTCCAAGCACTCTTAACACCTTATAGGGGATTTTCAACTCTAGACCATGTTCTAAATGTTGAAAAACACATGAGAACATGCATGGTCTCTTTTACTTGACAATCTTAGACCCCTTTTCGAGCCTTAGATCTACTTATTCATAAAACCATGCAAGAGCTTTATAGGTGGGCCAAAATCTTTGGAGACTTATAGGGAAGCATACTTGTTATGCTTGGAGAACCAAGACCATGTGCCTAGTCCAATCGATTGGGCATGGATTCTTTACTTGGATCTAACATATTGACCTAGTGTCAATCCTACTCTAAACTCTCTTTGAACTAACACAAAGACCAAAGGAGTAAAACAAAATAGAGTTCCCAAGGCACTTATTGAATGGAAACTAACCTAGAACAAAATAGGGACAACAAAAAAATGTGCTATAAATTGCACTTAGAGTAATTTTAAGAAATACCCTAATATATATAACTTAAAACTATGTACCTTTCCTCCTAGATCAAAAGGAAAGTTTAAAAAAAAAATTGCATCATGAGATGTGGAATTAGATTAGGCACGTATATCCTTGACCCTTAGCCTTTGTTCCTCCTTTTTTGTATCTACCAAATTCATTGGCATGATGTTTAGTGAAAACCAAACAACTCCAAATAGGTAAGCTATGTGCATCTAGATAGTCTCAATTTCCTCATATGGATCCTCAATTATGACCTCCAATAGTGGTTCAATAAGGCATAGCTTCTTTGTTTCCATGGTGTCTTCAGTAAGACTAGGATTCTTCTTTGTTTCAGGTTCTTCAGGATCATCAAGGAGATGATAGCCCATTTTGAAGATATGAAACAATATAATATCTATAATTAAATCTTGAGGTGGCAAAGTTGAAAGACTACTCATTCCATCCCATTTGATCTGCTTGACAAGGTTGCTTTCCTTGGCTGTAACTAGACCATAGTTACTTTGGAGAGGAACATAGCTTACTCTCAAGATCTCAAATAAATCCTCAAATGAGTCTTTTGGTTGATTGGTAGCCTCTAGCTACCCCACAAGTTCATCAGTTTGATCAACTATTTCATTCATTTCCTCATCCTCTTCAAAACATGGTAGCTCATCATCCTCATTATTGAAGGTATAATTGCCTCTTTCACATCCAATAGGGGTACTGATAATAAATTCCTCATAAATTATTACATCCTCCTCAACACATTTTCTTTGAAGGTCTTTTGAATATATAATTTCCTACTTTAGTTCCCACATGGCATGCTCCTCTTCTTAAGCGTGAATGCTAGAAATGCAAGATGGCTCCACTTCTGATATAACTTGAATTATTTGGGTAGCCTCTTCATAGAGGAAACTCATGAAGCTTAAAACCTTGGATTGCTTGACTTCTTCCAATCCCTTTGCTTTATCAGATGGACTAGGCATAATAAGATCCTTAAGACAAAGGCTAGGCATCACATAATCTAAGTTCATATCCCACTAAGGTCTCCAAATTTGAGATGGATGGGTTTCATGAGGAATGGTAGGTGGAGTGGGTAGAGGGAAAATTATTTCCTGGGGTAATAGGTGGAGTGGGTCTTGAGGTGTATGAGGAATTGATGTGAAACATTGTACCTTTATGGACTACTCTTTAGGGGAGGAAGCCAAGGAATTGGGAACTTTCAGTGGAGTAGAATCCACTCGATGCAATTAATCTTGAATTCCTTTCCATGAAGGGAAGGATCTAGGATTTTGAGGAGGAAGGGGTAAAGGCTAAGTAGATTTAGGTTTTCTTAACTACATGATTTGGTTCCAAGATGGGAAAGATAAAGGTTCTTCTTTACCCTTTTGATTTTGATTCACCTCCTCTTTCCTTGTCTTCAACTCCAACACTTTGATTTGCATCATTATATTCTCTTGTAATAGCTTATCTTGGGGAGGAATGGATGGCACATAAGAAGGTTGAGGTAGTGTATATGAAGGCACATAAGATTGATGGGGTTGGACCTGTTATTCTTCAAGGACTTTTAGCTTATCCTCAATAATTTGAATGTAACCACCTACATCTATCATCTCACTTATGAGATTGTTATAATTTTATCTTTCAATAGGTGCCCATTCTCCTTTCACTTACTACAATGACACCCTCAAATAATAGATCTAGTGAATAGGGACATTTTAGCCATAATAGATTTGTGAGCAAAATTCTAGTGCATGCTTTTCAAGGCTCACTAAAGTTTACCTACATGCTAGTGTGGATGGATCATGATGGGGTTGGTAAGGAATAATATCATGATGGGCTAGTTATCCATAAGATGGATTAGGGAAATACTCTTGAATGTATAACTGATATAGGTCCTCATATTAATAGTGAGGATCATGAGGAAGGTAATAGTCATTCCTTTGATAATATGGATCATGAGAAACTTGACAAGGCTCCTCATAATGTTGATAGGATTCTTGATAAAGCTAATTAGGATCATATGTATCATGAGGATCAAATTAGGGTTGTTGATAAGGAGGTGGATAATAGGGATATTCACCATAGATATTCATATTAACCTCATATGTCAAATGAGCTACATGAACTAACTAAAATCTATAATGAGACATACCTAGTCTTCTCATAAATAGAAGCTTTGATTTGTAGTCACCATTGATGCTAACTTACTTACTTCTAAAAGATGATCAGGGAAAAGACACACCAATATGTTCTCACTCTTTTGGACCTAGTCCCATTAGGCATGCCAAAACTATTGGTGTTCTATATTTGCACCCTAGCTGAGAAGGGGATTGTTCAGGGCCTCTACTCAAATCTAGTCCAACATGAGACTGACCCTAGGTTGTGGGTCATCTATCATACGATCAGACCTTTGGAGAAGGTTAGTTTCCTGTTGGATCTATCACCTAGACTAAATTTTGACTAGGAAAATGAAGAGAGAAATGGGTAATAAAGCATCAAAACATGTAAAGGATGTGATGAACTGATAATTTGATCACTCCAACTCAAAAAAAACACACTATGATACAATTTTTTAGACCAAAAAATATCAATCTCACATAAATATTTTAGAACAAGACATTAATCAGTTACCATATTAGCAAGAGAGGGCAAATATCTACTTTCAAACTAGATAATAAACTGTAAATTATGGTTATAATGACCTGTGAGACTCTTAAGCCTTTCATGAAGGTGAGGAAAGCCAAGACATAAGTGAGGAACATATATTCACTTGAGAATAGTGCATGAATTCATAGAACACAGTTCAATCTGGCTTAGAAAATGATGGAATTCAATCTTTATTTCATGAAAAGGTGTTGCATTATAAATTTTAGCAAAGTATGGTCATACCAAAAAGAGAGATAGAGATAGAAGATCCATTTTAAGGCTTAGAAGCCTATATATATAGCAAAAAGAGAGAAAGAGAGATGGGAACAATGCATTGGAGAATAGAGAAAGTCCTCAAGGTCAAGAAATGAGGTGGTAGTATTTGATTGCATTCTATTTGTGTGCCTTGATCAACAAATGGATCTCTTTTTGTTTCAATAATCTTTGATTTCCTTTCATTGGATAAGAGTACCCCACTAAATATAAGGGTTTTTTACATGATGACCAAGTCTATGTAGGTAGAAATAAATGCCCTTAACTACCTCTCCAAGTACCAGCTTACCATCTCAGGACCCTAAGTTCACTTGACCTATTAATGAGGATCAAATCCTCAAATCTTGATATTGATAATCATGCCATGTCTTGGGCAGTGGAGTACCTACTTTGTTGATGATGGGCACCCTTGCATTTCTTACATATTCACCCATTTCCATATCTAGATCACAGGTCCCACCTATAGATGGAAAACTAATCTAAGGACATTGGTTTTCCCCATAATATTTTATATTAAATAGACTCATGGATCATTTAGAATATTTTATAATATAATAAGTTTAAATAAACCTATTATATCTTTATGGGGATCGAGAATTCATTATACATGGATCTTTCTTTAACTTGGTAAACTAGTCATAAGAAAGAACCCTGTAATCTCTATCTTATCAAACTAGAGGTCAATATAAGCTCCAATGGTGGTCCTTTCATTTCCCATGATTGACTGTATTAGGTAGACTTCTCTATGTCATTCAAATGTGCTTTAACAATATCGAGAAGACTTTGCAAAACCTTGTTTTCTATGGTCTAAAATGGATTATCAACCTCCATCAAAAACCCTAGGCTCACCTTCACTCCAATTGGCTATCAAAATATTACTTGGCTCATTGACATATTGACCAAACTCACTCTGTCAATCTCCTTATGCATGGATACCCATGAGCTATTGATATTTTCTCAGTTGAATGTGCTTGTGCCACTTGTTACACACCCATTCACCCTTGAGATTCATTGACCATTTTAACTCATGCTCACTATTAGATCTAAAGGTATGATGTAATACAAAACATTAATCAATTAGGACCCATTGTTTGAAATCCAATAGCTACTTCATGATCTTAAAATTAACGTCTTCACTCCTATCATTTGACATTCGTGCAACTACCATTGACATTTACACTACCATCAAATTTAAGCTCAATAGGATTATCTTTATGTATCTTTAAAGTTAATATTCACATATCCATCATTCATTATTCTATATAATGTGATTGACATCTCATAGACCATCAAATTTAAACATAGGTATATTTTTTCCTGAGCCTTATTTTGATGTTCATGCAAACATCTTATGTTTTTTAACCAACTTTGAAAGATTGGATCCTAAAGTGTGAGAATCATGGAGGCATCAAAATTTAATTAGATGTTATTGAGGTCAAAAGGAAAAAACCCATTTGATATTATAGTATTATAATCCTTCTAGGTGGAGATATTAAATGATCAAGTTGATTGGTCCATAATTGCTTCTACAAGATGTCTTGGTGATGGCGGACCTCAAATGACTAAGTATGGGAAAACTAGCAAAAATGCCTAGGAGATAAAATTTACACATGTATAACTCCATTTATGATTTTATAGAGGACCTCAGACTTGGTGCTTAATAACTTGGGACCAAGGTGAACAAACCCACATGACTAATTTCCTTTGATTCATCTACATGTGCAATATATGCCCCCCTAAAAATTGCCTATTTTTACTTTTTACCACTAGACCCAAAATGTCAGAATGAATATAATGAAGGACTATATGAATAAAAGGAGCTTCATAAGTCATTATAAGCACTCTTAACATTTTATATGGGATCTGTAACTCTAGAACATGTTCTAAATGTTGAAAAATACATGAGAACCTGTATGGTCTCTTTTACTTGGCAATCTTGGACCCCTTTTCAAGCCTTATATCTACTTATTCATAAATCCATTAAAGATATTAATATTTAGGACAAAATTGGCCAACACTAACCTCCATACCGAAATTGAGGTCTTGATACCCTGTATAAGTGTGAGAATCATGAAATGGTCTCTAAACCTAGTCTTTTTTTAAGCTTATTTAAGATTGCCTTGAAAAACTAGGTTTGTTTGACCATATCTAAGGTGGATTTTATATATATATATATATATTATATATATATATATATATATTTATTTATTTAAAGTTTAAAAACATCCCAAATCACTTATTATAATAGTTTTCAAGTGCTTCATTGCTCAAAACCCTAAAAAACACCAAAAAACCTTACAAAATAGGTATTAAATGGAGTTTATACAGTTACATGTACAAACAAGGTACATAGTGAGGACCTTCAAGGATTTTATAATTATTTACAATAGGTTTTATGATAATTCCAAGTCATCTTATGTTATTTGGAGATAAATCCTCCACATCGGGTCCTTATTAGGGTTTAGAATGGTTTAGACTCTTAGCGATTGTTCAAAAACCCTAGGACCTTAATCCTTAAACCAATACCACAATTGTAAATGGAATTATCCCATTCAACATTAAAAAATATAAGAAGTACTTTTATCCTTGATACCACACTTAAGATACTTTTATCCTTGATGACGGTACCTCATGAAGTGGATTTGATATATGAAAAAAACATTGAAAGGATTCATTTTATCTCTTAAAACATCTCCAAAAATACATTCTCCTCCATCGAACTTTGAAATGAAGAAACATGAGCAAAACTAGACCCTCCTTAAAAGAGCAAGACATAGTGACCTCCTTACAGTATTAATAATTATTCATAAAGGAGGATGGATGAATTTGAAAACTAATTCCACAAAATGGAATATTACTAGTACCCGTAACATTACCAAAAATTTTAGCCTCCAACTTTCTCTCTCCTAGTCATACCATGCATTTAAATTTTATCTTTCTAAGCTTGTGAAGGCAACGATGGAGGAGAGAGAGTTATTTGTATCTATATGATATTAAACGTGATAAAAATCTTGAATTTAACCTATGAAATTTTAATAGACTCTTTTAAACTCTTTTTACTCATAGATAGATCTCCCGAGGCCATACAAGTGCCCATAAGTGCTTGCAAATGAGTATTTTCCTCAATTTAGGCATTGAACTATAATTTTTTATGATATGACCATTCTATTACATTAGGTACATTATGATACTTATTTTAAAAAAATTCCTTGATATTAAAAATTACAACTCCTCCAAACTATCCCAAAAGGTGACTAAAATGACTTTGTGGTGCATATGAGCATAATAATAGGTTAATACATGATAATACAATTTTTAATACTTAAAGGCAACATAATTTAATGACTCATTACCATGTCATGACTCTAACCACACTTGAAAACACCATAAGTCATAAATTACCCTTAGGACTATACAAGTAAATGAAATATTTAACCTTAATCAAAGCTAGTTAAGGACCAATATGACCACATGAAGACCATTACATGACAATTACAAGACCATTAAAACCATACACAATATTTAGTAACCCTATGAAAAATTTTCAACCTATAGGGGTTGACCATTTTAACTTAGGGGTCAAAATTGGTCAACAAATTGGTGATTCATAAGATTAACATGCCTGCAATGTTGATAGACCAGTGGCCTTATGCTCCTATTGGGAAATGTAGTCACTCTTATGATGAAAAGTGAAATTTACACGCCTCTAAAAACTCAACCTCACACCAAACCACATAACAAAAAATATACACACTATGACAAATGTATTTATGGAAACATACAAAACAAAAGGCACACTCAAAATAATGCACCTAACCTATTATGTAAAACTCTTCAAGACAAGTTTGAGGTGGTGAAACAAATCCTCTTTATTCAACCAGGATAAAAAAAAATGTTTCTAGAATCATAAATTCTCCAAGAGAACAAATCATCATATGATGAATGTTTGTCAATGAAAACTTGCTTATGAAGGTGATCAAATAACTTACCACTCTTGGAACCTCTACTAGCTATAAGTGCATCACTTGACATTCCTTTAAATGATCCCTTTATCTCTCCTTTAGGATTGCTTGACATTGCATCCTGATTTATCTCTTCTATGATGATTTAATACTTCTCAATTTTCTCTTTAGGGCTCATTAAACTTTTCCTAATTTCATATTCATTTGAACCATGATATGGTAAGTGCCTAGAATCACCAAGCTTGGCTTCTTAGTTGCCAAACACATCTGCAAGTGACTCAAGATCAACTTGATGTCTATGATACTCCTTACATAAACATCTGACTTAACCTGATCACATTCCTCCAAGGCTACATTTTGCTTGATTTCTATCTCACATTCTTCTTTGTGTTCATTAGGTCCCTCATTGACCTCATCATAAAGTCCATATTTATTTTGAGTAAGAACATGCCCACTTAATTGTTTGAAATCTTACATTATGGCATGGTTTTAATACCATACATAATCACATTCCTCTTAAGTTTCATTTTCATGAATCTCTTCTTCTTTGGTATGCATAAATGCATCATCTTCTTAACTACCATGATCTAACACACTTGAAACTTCATCATCATCATCATCCATATGCATAAAATAATTATCCATGTAGCTTGTTGGATAATATCATTAGAACTTACCTCAAGGAAATCATCACTTTCTTCATGAATGATATATCTTCCCATACCTATCTCTTTAATAAGCTTCTATGGATCAAACCCATAATGATCAAGTCCCCACTCATCAAGATATAGATCAATTATGCCATCAAGAGGTGTCAAAGAGTCTTGGTCATTAGAATGGCCTTCCTCCTTATTGATAGTGAAGTTAATGTTTAATGTGTTAGGTACATGGGACTCTACATGAAACTTATACAAAGGTTTAGACTTGATAGATACCTTAAAACTATACTTGGTCTTAAATGCCATATAGGACCAATTGGAAGTCAAGTACCCCCTAATCTTGGTAGTAAAGTTCCTTGACAAGCAAAGGGAAAAATGAGGTGGCACATCCACAACCACAACACCTTGAGAGATGGAGAATGTAGGATAATCATGAAGGGTGAGATACAAACCTTTGATGATTCCCTTGGTTCTAGCAATTGATGTATCTAGCTATAACACCCCCTTGAAGTGTAATTCATACTTCAAATTCAACTTATTTGCTACTTGTTTGGGCATGAATGATGTGCTTGCTCTACTATCAATAAAAAAATTATGGAATAATGAGTCTCTAATGATGATACATAGGTAAAATGAGGGAGGTTTATCTTTTCTTTTATTTTTGATTTGTTACCCATCCTTAGTCTTCAATTCATTTATCAAAAATACCCCTCTTTCACTAGGCTGCCTAGGTGTTACATTGAGCTTGGCGAGCTCATTTTGGAGTAAATATATTTGTTTAGGAATGGAAAATTTATCCCACATTGGGATGCTTAAATTAACCTTGTTCATCTACTCAACAATATTCATAGGATAGATACCAACCTTTCCATGTCCTTTAGAAGTCATAGCACTACCACTACCTTGTGTCATTTGATACATAGGAGGAGGCATATAAATAGCTTTAGTATTATATAATTTCTGATTTACCTGAGCCATAGGGAATGTATTTGACACACCTATTCCTTGAGGTGTTTGAGAGTTCATGTTTTTACCACCACTTATCCCTTGTACCTCTTCAACTACTCTCTTCTTTGACCTTATGTTTTTAGTTATAGAGTTTGATCCAATGTTCAAGTTCCCTTGGTAGTTGACAACACATTAGTCATCTTGATATTAGTTCATCAAGGTAGTATTTAATTAAGCACCCTTTCCATTATTCTGCCCCACACTAAGCATCTATTCTTGAGTTATGGAAGGTATTATTACCCATTGATCCATATAGGCTTGATTAAATGTCTTATTTACATAAATAGAAGAGTCATGATGATGTTCCTATGAAGTTTGCTCTCCATTATCTTGTAAAATATTATTTTGGATAGGTACAAGTGCTCTTCAAGTAGGAGCATTCTGATTTTGTATGTTGTGTTGTTTCACTTGAGCTAGCTTCCCTTTTCCTTGAAGGTGACCTTGAAAGGGTTGTATAGGAGCTTGATAAGATTGATAAGCATGGTAAGGGCCTTGAAGAGACATTTATTTTTGTTTGCATTGTTGCTACCTCTTATTAGTTTGATTATCTTCTCTAAGAGCTTTGATCATATCTTCCTCTTTTGACTTACTTGGTTGATTAGAAGTAGCTTGCTTATGCTTGGGTGTGGGTATAGGAGCAATAGTGGGCATACAAGTTTTAACATTAGGAAAAAAAGGCATGGCGGTATATGATCTATCTTCTTATCCTATATAAGGCAATTCTCAACCCTTATAGTAATCTCATAGGCATTAGGCAAAGTATACCCTCCCATGGATTGAATCATCATAGATATATCACTATTGAAAGCTTTAAGGTAATAGAGAATATCATGATGTATAGTAGGCCTTACTAGGATTAGGATCCTATCCCAAGTCTTTTGAAATCTTATGTTGAATTATTTTATGGCCTCTTGATGTGCTCTCTTTATTGTAGTTAGCTTCTCGGTCAAAGACACGTGATTAGATTTGTCTTCAAATATCCTTCTCAAAGAGTCTCCTAATTCATCCCATGTAGTGATAGAGTTAGGATCTAAATTACCATACCAATCAAGGGCCTTCTCATTGAAAGAGATAACCAATAACCTAATGGCAACATTCTCCTCTGTGATTTTATGTATGTTGCAAAAGTTGGCAATGTTTCTTATGTGTTCAATAAGAGTAGTGATAGTTTATCCATGTATGAAGGCACACTTTTGAGGGCTGACATAAGAATGTCATCATAGTGAGAAAGTGCGAAATTAATATGGCCATTGAAGGAAACAAAGGGTAGGTTCCTTTAGGCTTCCATATTGCAAGTTGGACCTAAGAAAAATCTCCTAATAGGTATGTGAGCAGTAAAATATTTTTTCTAATATGGATGGGTGTTAACAAACCTCTTTTAACTAGCTAAATAGTAAGGCATCTCTAAAAATTCAAATGGAATGAATTTATTAGATGATTTTGTCCTTACCTTAGGCATGAAAATGAATCACTATTCTACAAATAAGAGCTAATGATTGCTGAAGTTACTAGATACTACATGAAGGAAGCTTTACAACTTCAAATTTGTCAAGATCAACATTCACCTTTAAAAACTTATTGGACCATGACATCCCACTGGGCATGTGAAAAATATTATCAAATATATTTACACCTTAAGGAGAGATAATCTAGCCTCCTTAAATTTTAAATAACATTGAAACACCTCATATGTTGTGGGTGACAATTCTTAGAGGTGAATCTCTAGGTTAAAGGGTTAGTTCCCTTACATCACACCTAAAACTAACCAATAACATAATTTATTTGAAGGAAAATGGAAATAATGGGATTAAACACTAATCTAATAGAGGTGTTTCACTAATATGAATTCCACAATCTTACTCAAACTTACACTATAAAATATAATTTGCAAAATTAATCTAAAAATCCAAGGTTGTCCTAATAAAAGTGTTTCAACATGAAGGTAAAATGCAATGTATTTATCAAGGTATATTAATATTAGGTATTATCATAGACACTAATAGTATTTTTCACACTTAAAGACACACAAAAAACCATTTACACATCATGAGACCTGGTAGGAGGCAGATTACTTACACAAGTCATGAAAGAGTGAGATGGATATGAGGAGAGATATCTATCTCTTGCCATCCAAAATAGACTACTTGAAACACTTATTCAATAATTTGAGAAAATAAACTAGCCTTAAATATTTATTCAAATCAAAATCATTAGCCAATTTATCAGGGCTTCACTAACCAAATGTGGATGTCATATAATTCCAAAAGAAGTAGCTTATAAAGAGAAATGAGGAAGAGAGAGAGAGGGGCATAAAGGAAGGAGATTTTTAGGTGTCCACATAAGTTAAAAAAAATAATGGAGTTAGATAATAGTCAAAATAGATATATAAATACATGTGTTCCTCTTATGAATGTGATTCATCATCCAAGTGGTGTAGGAGTTTTAAATTCAACTTGACACCTTGCACTACTCTTAAAAACTACCCTTCTTTGCATAAGAAGAGTGAAAAATGGTATTTTTCATCATCATCTCACCATTACTACCTTTATAAATTCTTATCTGACACCTTGAATACATTTATAAACTCCCTTGCTTTATTATTTTAGTGGCAATCATCATCCATCTCCTTAGGTGTCTTGAAACCCCTTCATCTTCCACGCCTAGCCTTGTCCAAATGGCTCATAACTTGAATTAAACTTCATCATGGCACTCTATCTACATGAAATGAATTAAAATAACTTATTACCTAAATCAAATCAATTGGGTTCCTAGAAAAACTCCAAAGACAACATCTTGCACTTTTTGCTCTCATTTGGCCTCAAATCCTTATAGCCCTAAAATCGTGTAAACCTCCTTGTGTAGAATAGTGTACAAATGATCCTATGGAAATAAATATATATTTGAGTACCTAGTATGGATTTATAATTCCATGACAATTTTCATATCCTAAGAGTGAATGGAAGTATCCTTTTTCTTCTATACTCCACCCCTAATTAGGCCTCAATTAAGCCTCCTTGGCTAGAAGACTAAGTTTTTAATAAATACCTATCACACATGTGTGAAAAAATATATATATTCACTTTAACCAGAATATCACCAAGATCCATGCCAAATTTGATGTCCTGAGACCTTGTGAAAGTGGAGAACCATGAAATGGTCTCAAAACCTAGTTCTCTTTTTAAGTTTGTTTAAGACTGCCTTAAAAAACCAAGTTTTTTTGAGCATATGTAGGGTGGATTATATATATATATATATATATTTGGGGTTTTAAATGTGAAAAAAATCCCAAATAACCTCTTATAATAGTTTTCAAGTGCTCCATTTCTCAAAATCATGCAAAGCACTGAAAAACCTTATAAAAGAGGACATTAAATATAGTTCTTATAGTTGAAAGTACATAATAATGAAATTAAAGGGGTCTATAATTATGTATAATATTTTTTAGGATATTTCAAATTCATTTTGTGTGATTTGGAGACCAATATTCCACATCAAGGCCTTACGATAGTTTTAGGAGGGTTTAAAGTGGTTTAAACTCTTAACAATTTCTCATAAACCTTAGGCCATTAATCCCTAAACCAATGCCATAATTTTCAATTTAATTATCCCCATAAACTTTCCATATGATCATAATATCCCTTTCATCCTATCCATATAGATACAAGTGCAAGAAGTTGGTCTTTAGGTCTCTGCATTGCCATTAGAGAGTAGTTTGTAGTCTTAGGCATCATTCATGAAGGTGAGAGATCCACTCCACCAACCAATACCACAATATTAAAGTGTGGGGACATATTTATCATACTTTAAAACCATTTATATCCATGCATCAGTTCAAGGCCTCAAAAATTAAGATAAAATTGGTCTTGAATAGCAATCTTGCACTTGGTGAAGCTCAAAGAGGTCTTAAAGATCAAATTGACACTTTCCTTGTCTTCCCCTAATTATCAATGGTATTTTAGGGTTTATTATATATTATCATACTCATCAATGTCCTTAGGTCTCATTTCACCTTCATAAAACCTCTTTTCTCATGACTATGCATACACGTCTGCTTGAGTAGTGTTAGGCTTACCAGGCCTAGATGGGACTTATCTACATTATCACCTTTGTTATTGGGTATAAGGATATTATAGATTAATTATATCACCATTAAATAATTTTAAAATGTTTTTACTTCCCTCAGATCTCTCATAGGCCTTTATCTCTCTCAAATAAGCAAATATCTTTCATGAAGGTAGGAAGGCCTGTAGACACCAATTTGACTATGTATGCAAGGTTTAGAGAGCCATGTTTGGTCATATTTTTTGAACATACTTTAGGTATCTTTTAATTTAAATGAATATATTAATTTATTCATTCACTCATCAAAACCTAAATCTAACACTATGTAGTTTATCTTATATTCAAGATTATAACCAACCTACTTACCTAGACCAACCTGTAGGTGGTCATGAAGGTTGACTATGTTCTTGGGGTTTCAATACAAATAATTGGGCATTAAATAACCTTTTCCATTGTAATGATAACTAGATACCTTACTTGGATACTCTTCCACAATTTTAATGATTTTACATCTTCAAAATGACCATTTATGTGTTTCATGTTCACTCAAGGGATGGCGTAGGTGACTATTAGGAAAGAGTCTAAACATGGAGTCTTGAACTTGGATTTCTCATCTCTATAATTGAAAAATTTATAGTATAAATAATTCATTATAATTTCTTTCTCAATTTATTACAAATTTAATTTGCCTTATCATAGCATTCTAAAAACTTTTCCTCTTACCTTCATACACAGGTTTGTGTTTGAGTTATAAGCCTATAGACTCTCTCATCCTAACCCTCATTAGATTTCAAATAGTTAGGTGTCTTCATTGGTTTGTGAATTTTATAATTTCATGTCTGAAATGAGTTATTTTTATAACTAATTATTATTGGTATAAACAAAAATGCCTTTTGTCCAAAGTGAGGACCTATAGGTCTATCACTTATAGGTCTACATTTTGGCTTGCATGGACTGCTAAGAACAACTTCCTAGGTTTTGAAACTTTGAGATTGTATCATATATTTTCAAATTTCCCATCACTCTCTAAATATTCATATTAATATTTTGATAACACTATGCAACCTTAAATTTTCCCATTCACATGTACAGGCCTATAACAAGTTAGCTCATATATAAGGTTTATGCATAAGAACTAGATTCTAGGTTTATTCATGCCTTATGATGATTGTAGTGAGATAAATAAATATCAAATGAATGTTTATGGGTCTATAAAACTTTTCTTCATTGATATATCATCTTTAATATAGAACCTAAGACCCATGAATGTCCACCTACATGTCTGTAGACCTGTGGATGGCTAAAACACATTCCAAGATTGTTTGAGAGTAAATTTGGTTCTCACTTATCATTATATTAAACTTCAAACCTGATTAATTCCATCCTCATATTATATCATTATTTTTTCATTACCATTTTATCTATATTTGGAAATCATGATTATATAAGACCATTCATGAATAATACCATGCTTCCTAGAGTAAGAAACATGACATCTTAAATGACTATCAACAATGAAACATTTCTAGAGAGATAACACATGGATCATCTGATATTGATGGATTTTCAATGAATGATAAGGCACTTGGATACTTCTGAGAGTGACACCAATTCAAACCAACCCAAAAAATTGTAGTAGGGGTGATATGCTCCATACACTTGAGATACTTTTCTCCTTGATGAGGGTACCTCATGAAGTTGATTTGACTGATGAAACCAACATTTAAAGTAATAATTTTATCTCTAAATCCATATCCAAAAATCCATTATCCTCCATCAAACTCTAAAATGAAGAAACATGATCAAAACTAGACCCTACTTAAATTAGCAAGACATAGTGACCTCTTTGTAGTATTAATGATTGTTCATAAATAAGGAGTGATAAATTTTAAAACTAATGACCCAAAATAGAAGCTTGATATGAACCCTAACATTCCATAAAATTTTATCCTCCAACTTTCTCTCTCCTATCCTTACTATGCATTTAAATTTTTTATTTCTAGGCTTGTGAAGGTAACGATGGAGGAGAGAGAGAGTTATCTACATTTAATAGACCTAAAAATTGATCCCAAACTTGAATCAGATCTATGGAAGATGAAGAGAATATTTGAAACCATTTTTACATATAGATAAATCTCCTAAGGCTGTACAAGTGCCCATGAGTGCCTATAAAGACAACCTCATTTAATGACTCATTGCCATGTCATTACCCTAACCACACTTAAAAACACCATGACTCATAAATAACCCTTATAAATATATAAGTACATGAAATACTTAGCCTTAATAAAATCTATTCAAGGAATAATATGACCATTTGAAGACCATTACATGACAATTACAAAACCATTGTAAGACCATTAAAACTATACACAAGCTTGAATAAGCCTAAGAAAAAGTTTCAACCTATAAGGGTTGACCATTTTTACTTGGGGTTAAAAACTGGTCAACAATAGTTTTCATTATAAATGGTGCTTATAGTTCATGTTTACGAGTAATTTCATCATGCTTGAACTACTACATATATCACCTAATATAGTTGCAACAATGGCATTTGAGGCTTTGTCCCTAAAAATCACCAGGGATAAATAAGGATAAAACATCACTTTTCATTTTCCTTTCATCACCCCTTCATATTTATCACTAGACGTAAATCCTAAAAGTAATAAAATATCAAGTATATAAGGTTATTATGCTTACATATAAGGACTTATCTCTAAATAGATGTCATAGATAGAATAAATTATTTTCACATAATACATAAGTACCACATATCATTTTACTCTTACATGCTTTAACATCTCTTTCACATACCATCATATATATAGAAAGGATGTTCTTTTTCCATATACTACTAGATAAATAGGAAAGGAAAACATATTAAGAGGTTTTTTACATCGATATATTTGTGTGTGTGTGTGTGTGTGTATATATATATATATATATATATATATATATATATATATATATATATATATATATATATATATATATATATATATATATATATATATATATATATATATATATATATATATATATATATATATATAATGAAACCTTCTTGAAGCAATAAAGAAGTAATCCATCTCCCTTAATAGAAAAATTTCATTTAGTCATATAAGTATGCAAATGATCCACATGATTGACTCAGAGGATAGGACTACAATGCAAATACCTAAAAATATTTATTAATGAACTCACAACAAAGCTTCTAAAACAAAAATAATAAAAGCTTTATATATTATGTGACAACATCTACAAATTATGTAGTGCAATACATAACGAAAATAGTTTGTTGTGTGTGAACAAAATATTATCATAAGCACAAAATGGAAAAACTAAAAATATCAACCAAGGTAATAAAGGATTAACCCTTGATAAAATATAAATTTAACCTAGGTAAGCTTAAACAAACATAATTCTAACACCCTCACGTAAGTAAAACATAGAGAGAATGACAAAAAAATATGGGTCCCAGCTACTAGGCCTGCTAAAAACCAATCAAATACATGAAAAAATATAAAAGAAGGAAGTAATTCATAGGAAATCCCATCAAATACAAATTATTTCACCCCAATCATCACTCACAACTAAATATAACAAGGTGCATCCAAGGGCTTCATGAATATGTCCACAATCTACTCAGTTATAGGTATAAACTCCAAGGAAAGAAATCCATCTTGAATGAGATATCAAATGAAGTGCATGTGAATATCAATGAGTTTGGTGCACTAATGCTCAACAAGATTATGTAAAATAGAAATCACACTTTGGTTATCACACCAAAGAATAGTAGGACATTGCTAGGGAAATCCAAACTCTCCAAGTAACTATTAAATCCAAAGGATCTCGTAACTAGCTTTGACAACACCTCGATACTCTGCCTCAATGGAGGATAATGTAATAACTATTTGATTTTTGCATTACCAAGCAACTGAACTAGAACCAAGTGTGAATACAAAACCACAATTGGATTTATGAGTGCCAACATCACCATCCCAATCAAAGTTAATATATCTAAAAATATGTGTAGAAATATGTGGTGTGTATTGTATACCAAATTCTATTGTGCCCAAAATGTAGCATAAAATATGCTTAGATGATTTCCAATGACACTCATGAGGCTCATGTGAAAACCAAGAAAAAGGTTCATAAGAAATGTAATGTTAGGACGTGTATGAGTTAGGTACAAAAAACTACCTACAAGTTGTCGATACAATGTTGAATTAATAAGAGAAGTCATGCAAGTGGCAGATAATATAACACCTAACTGATATGAATTTGGGGTAGGGTTATAATCATCCATGCTAAGTTTATGAAGAAGACCTATCACATAATTTTGTTATGCAATAGAGATACCTTCAAAAGAATGATGAACCTGAAGGCCAAGAAAATAATGTAAAAGTCCCAGACCTATCATGTCAAATCCATCTACCAACTTATCCTTGATGTCCTAAATCAAGGAGATGAGGATAAGGTCATCAGCATATAAAACAAATATCACAATATCCTCACCTTTATTCAAGATATACACGTTATGATCTGACTCACAATGATGGAAACCATAAATCAAAATAAAAGAGTCCATCTTCTCATACTAAGATCAAGGAAATTGTTTGAGACCATAAAGAGAATTATGGAGTCTAAAAACTAATGATGATTCCTACACAAATCCTAGAGGTTTTTCCATATAGATCTCCTCTTGGAGATCACCATTCTATAAAGCACTCTTTAGATCCATCTAAAAAATTGACCAATGATTTAAAGTAGCAAAAGGAAGTACAAGTTGAATAAAATCCATCTTAGATATAGGGGAAAAGGTTTCAGAGTAATCAACTCTTTTAACCTATGAAAATCCCTTATTTACTAGTCTATCCTTGTACTTATCAACTGATCCATATGTAGCATATTTGGTCTTAAAGACCCATTTTCATTTTATAATTTTCTTCCCTTAGGAAGAGGAACAAGATCTCAAGTATTATTCTTCATCAATGAAGAATACTCATCAGATATTGTAGCATCCCACTCAAATTTACCAATGGCCTCAAAAAATAAAACTAGATCATCAGTAATGGCTTTTCTCATAAGAGAAACACCAGATGTCTATGAATGAGTGAGCCTAGAATTATATGGATCACCAACCAAGGAACCAACTACTTATAGAGTGATCTATGCCCATTTGGGCATAGATGGTGAAGAAGATGGCTATGGTGGTTGAATAGGTGCAATATCAAAATCATCCTCATCATGGTTAATATTAGAAATAAATTCCTCACTATTATGTATCGAAGAAAGAGGGGGAGAAGAAATACTCGATGTAGACTCCTATGGAGTGGGTAGCTCATCAACACATACATCCCATAAAAATAATACATCATGTGAGACAAGATAAAAAAGGTGGTAAGCTTTAATATCTTAATAATAACTAATAAAAATTAATGGTTTGATTTTCTTCTCAAATGATAAGAGATCCTGAGAATGTGTGAGATACTGAGAGGCACTTGATTCAAAAATCCACTCATCATAAGATGAAGATATAGCTCTAGATGAAAGTGATTTCCCTTTACCTGTAGAAGGAGTAGAAGATGGAGAAGGAAAAAAAATATTGTGTTGTTTTAATTCTATATCTAATGCTTACATCTTAAAACATCTGATTTCATCATGATTAGAATCACTACAAAAGTTACAAGGACCAAAAATTTTCTTCTTTTACTTAAAAGACTTTTTATTTTTAGAAGATTGAGGAGACTATGTAGTGGTGTCTATAGTTTTATTGAAATATGTTGGACTCTAATTTGATTTAGGTGAAGGTTTTCATTTTGAGGCATTTACTACTAAATCATGACTAGAATTAGGAAGAGCATTTAGGGCCAATAGTTTCATTTGCTCTCTAGTTATTCTTTCACAAAAAACTTCAAATGAAGGCCATTTGAATTCATCACCTAATGTATCTACCAAGGTATAAAAGGCAGAGGAAAATAAACTATATGGTCCTTTCAATATTTCTAAAATCATGAAGATGTACTCCTTATCATTTTTATCCTTGTCACTAGATTTCAATTGTGACCTAATAAATCTGAATTTTGCCAAGAATTCATCTATTGAGGGAAATTTTGAAAGAGATAGAGAACTTAATTATGCATATAACTGTAATATTTTAAATTCATTTATTTTTTTAAATAGGTTTTTAAATTTATCCCATAGCTTTTTTGATGTTTTGGCATCTATAATGTGAAATTGGAGACTATTTGAAACATTGAGGCTAATCAATCCAAGAACCTCATCCTGCTTGCATCTATATGCATATTTATACTTTTTAGAGGTGAATGCCACAAATTTTTAGTCATCAAAAATCATCCATAATACATTTTATTGAAGGATTTGTTGCATTTTTGGCTTCCAAGCATGGTAATTTGTAGATTTTAAAGGATCAAACAGTCAGAACTCCATTCCCAAGGAAGAAGATGAAGTCGATTGGAACAACCTTGACATTTTGTATACAAATTTAAAAAATAAAAATAAAAATAAACCCCCTGTTACAATAAAAATGTCGATCCTAGTAAAATAATGCAAAAAATTACATTTTACAAGTTTATAATGTGGCCAATAAATAGTATTTTACCATAAAAACTTTTACAAAAGTTACAATTTTAGTTTGTGTAACATAAAAATGACTTTGTGTGAAAAATAAATAATTTAATTTGACCTTAAGACCTATTAAAACAACAAAGTATTAATAAAATCTTATTTTCCACTATGCCACTTTCAAATTTGAAAACATAAGTCAAAAAAATGACTTTTAACTACTTTCTAAGAGAGAAAATTGTTTAAAAAAGCCAAAATTTGACTCACACATGTGGGAGAAGATGAGGAAGATTGTATAATCAAGAAATTTATGCTCCTTGATTTCCTCCAAGGCATATTAAGAGCCCATAAATTAGAAAAGTTTAATAATCTTCTAAACAAATCTTCCTGGGTGCTAATGGACTGCCTAAAGAAAAGCTTTCTCAAAAAAATGTACAACTAGATGCCAAGTGGTAAAGCCTAGTTTAAAATGGACCTCAGAACAATATTTTATCCCTCAAAGTAGAAAAATACCTCAAATTTAGAGGTTTACGATCTTCAATTTGTAACTTATGATAGAATTTAACCAAAAAAACACTAATAGAAGTGAAACATTTTAATTTGTTCCCAAGAGGTGTATAGCCTTATACATAATGGTAAAGACAAATATTAGATGAGTCTCCACTCAAGGATCCCATGAATTTAAATATTAAAAAATGGACCTAGATAGCCTACTCTAGGGGTTTCAAAACATGTAAAAAATAGATTTTTTGTTTTACAGTTTTCTTAATTTTTTATTTCAAAGTTTAAAGTTTCTAGTAAATGTATTAGATAACATTACCATAATTTATGTGTCATCTGTAAAATTGCATAATCAATATTTAAATGTACAAAAACTAAATAAAAAAATTGAAGATTAAGAATAAATGTGGGCAAGAGAACCTGCAACCAGAGGCTTCCAAAATGCTCTAATATAATGAAGGAGGCATATAAGTAAGCAAATGATCCACATAATCAACTCAAAAGACAAGAGTAAATTTCAAATACTTGAAAATATTTCTTAATTAACTCATAACAAATCTCTAAAAACAAAAATAATAAAATCTATGTATATTCTATGATAACACCTACAAACTATGCAGTACAATATATAACGAAAATAGTTTGTTGTGTGTGAACAAACTATTGTCATAAGTATAAAATGGGAAAACTAACAATATTCAATTTTTAAATACTATGTGTAAATGGTTGAGTAAATATCAACAATAAATCAAATAAACTAATAGAGGTAACAAAGGATTAACCCTGAGTGAAACACAAAGTTACACTATGTAAGCTTAAAACACACATAATTCTATTAAAATAATTATTGCTACAACACTAACTATAAAAACACTTGGTTAGAGTGGTCAATAAAATTGGAAAACACTTTCAACTTCAATGATTTATGGTTAGACATCTATGATAGGAATGCACAACCAACTGAACCAATGGAAACAAAGGCAATACAATCTTGGAAACATAATAATTCAAAAGATTATCCTTGATGTGGGTCTAAATTGATGGTGAGGTTTTCCATCACATATATGGGTGAAACATTCTTTGGGAAGCACTACACAAATTAAAGGAATTGTATGTTTCTTACTCAAAATTATAGTTCATACAGTCATCGTTGAAATTATTCAACCTTGAGTTGAAGAATGATGATGTCATAAGTTTGGCTTTAGAAATTTGAGCTATCAAACATGATGTTCTTGTGGTTCATTTAAAAGTTGATGTATATGTGACTGCCTTCATAAAATCTATTTTCCCTACATATTAACCCACTTGGCATATTTTCAAACAAGAAATACTTTGAAAACTCTCACTTTTGATTAATTGGTTGAGAAGATGACTAAAAGGAAAAATCCTTTGGAAGAAAGATTGAGTCTACAAGAGAAAGTAATTTCTATGCTAATCAAAATGAAAAGTCTTGAAAAAACGTTAGAAATGATAAAGATAAAGGGAAAAATAAATGATGAGGTGGAAAAGCTATAAAAAATAATGGTCAACATTATGGGAAGAAAAACAACATAAAATACTTGTTTTACAAATGTTATGAAAGGAAAGAGATTCATGAGACCCATGAATGAAAAATTCCATGGGACGACATTGAAGTGTATATAAAAAAAATAAGAAAAGGAAAATTTTTTAAAAAAAACTCAAAATCAGACTTAGCTTAGTTTTCAAGTGAATGTGTGCTATCCATCTTAGACAAGTGTTTTTGGATCCATTTGCTACACATTCATTCCCAAAGGGAAAAGACCACATGAGTTGTAAATGCATCTTTTTGGGATATTCAAAATCCTCAAAGGCAAAAAAAATATATGATGAGAATAACAAGAAATTTCTCATTGCAAGAGATGTCTTTTTAAAGGACATAAAAAAACATAATTTGACAATTGAATTGAGTTCAGAAGTATGCTAAATTTTAATTTTTCAAGGAGATTGATATGGAGGTTTCATACAGTGAAGAAGGGACCTATAATTTGGAAACAATTAAATATCTATTGATTCTTATAATTGAAATCGATACTCCCCTTGTGGAAAATAATTATTCTTCATCAAAAAGTGATCATTTATGCAAAAATGAAGAAATTTAAAATCATGAAAGTGAAACACCAACTATTCAACATGTAACCCATAAAAAATATTCTAAAATGGGCCACATAGACATTGAAAGATGTCATACCTAATGAGGTTGTAAAAATAGGGACTCAAAGCGTATATACAACTACACAACACTCACACAAGTTATTAGATGAAATTAATTATAATATATAAAATATTACCTTGAATGATCCTCCAGAAGAAGGATTCAATGTTTATTTTGACTTTGAACCTACTTCCTTCAAACAAGCTTAAAATATTGATGCATAGAGAAAATAAATGAAGAGTGAGTATGATGCATTGGTTAAAAATGGAATTTGGGATTTGGTTGATCATCCAATAATCTATAAACCCATTGCTTACAAGTGAGTCTTTTGAAAATATTATAAATCATATGGCTCACTTAATAATCACAAAGCAAGGCTTGTCATAAAGGTTTTTTCTCAAAAAGAAAGGATAGATTACAAGGAAACATTTACACCAACAGAAAAATTTACTAACATTCAAAATTTATTAGCTTTGGAAACATAAAATGGAAGGAAAGCTCATCAAATTTATGTATAAATTGCATTTTAAAATGGTGATCTCAAATAAACAATTGCTGAAATTTGAAGGAAAAAATGAACTTCCATTACCTGCATAAAAGCATGCCAAGATATTTCTACAAAAAAAGATTCATAAAACTTAAAAAATAATATAAAGTTTGCATTCAAATACAATAATTGAACTAAAAATTCATAATAATAGAATTATGATAGACAAAGTCAATCTATTCTATTGAAAGACACTTCACAAGCTTCTCCAGTGGAGTTCATTTCCTTCAAAATCTTCTTAACTTCTCTCTTGAATCCCTCTTATTTATAGCATTAAGGGAGAGGATGTGGATCACATTTGGCAATGTGAAAAGGGACCAGATGCCAAATTAATAGTGCATCCATGTGGTCAAAGACACATCATGGGTGCACACATGTGAAACTACTATACTTGTCTTCACATGTAAGTGGAGAACGTCATATAAGACAAACACTAATATCCACATATTTCCTAAATAATAGGAGATAAACACTCTAGGTAAAATACTAACCTAAGTAAACTTAAAAATATGGTGTAAATAACATTTTTCACCAACACCCCCTTAAGTTCAAGTTAGGGAGTAGTAAATATGAGAATATAATCTCAAAATATGGGTCCCAAAAACTAGGGCTAATCAGGTTACCCATATACAATATGCTCAATATAAAAGTTTCCTTATGGACATCATCATGGATTATCAAAGTACAAAGGTGATCAATCATTGTAATCTATAATTTGAAGAAGATGTTGGATATGAGGACACTATGAAGAAGCAGGTGTTGGTGCTACTTGAAATGCTTCAAGAGGAAGTAGTCAACCTGAAGAGTCAATTTGGATGGGTAAATTCATCACTCTTATTACACATGGATGGGTAGATCCATCACTTAAATCATACATGTATGGGAATATCCATTACCCAATATTAATAGGTAGTACAAAATGATGGTATAAACCATCACCAAATACACCAATAAAGATGGGCCAATAAGGATGGGTTGATCTACCACTAAATAAAAATCCACCAAAATGGTGTAGTCACTGAAGTCACCAAGAAGTATGGGCTAATCCACCACTAAATAAAAAAATTTCCAAAATAGATACATCACACCAAGGTCACCAAGAAGGATAGGCTAATCCCCTATTAAAACAAATACCAAAGAGATGTGACACACCAAGGAAGCAATACTCTACAGAATACCACCCCTCCCCCCCCCCCCCCCCCCCCCCCCCCCGCCCGCCTAATGTTGAATTAGGGTTCATGGATGAAATTTAGAGATGAACAACAACTTCATATAGACCACCAAAAAAAGAGACAAATTATCTCCACAAATGGGCAAATCCATTACTAAAATGTGTCAAAAAAAGATGGGCTAATCCATCACGCAAACATGCCAAAATAATTTCCTCATATGAGTTCCAGTAAATAATGTTCCTAGTGAGATACTCATATACAAGAAAAGAGGAACTAAAAAATAATCATCTGAGTGCCTAACTATAAAATAATTCACTATATAAAGATGGTCTTTGAATGGAAAACCCATTAAGAGTGTTTGTTTAATAATGGCAATAAGGGCTATGGATTTGCCCTTGTTTGAAGAAGAAGAGGATGAATAAGGAAGAATTATTTGATGTTTCTTCATTTCTTCTTTCATTACTCCCAATTTAACATAAAAATGGTCTTCAATGTGCCCATTTTTCCCATAAAAATTACATCTCAAACATCCTCTTTTCTATTTAGAGTCATAACTAGGCACGAAAGAGGAATGTTGTTTATTGAAATATGGTGTGGAATCACTTTATCCTTATTTGATGGTGATTTTGTATTTACATTAAGTGCATGAGATTGAGCACCTTTATAAATAGTGCCTATGTGAATAAGATTATCTTTCTCTCTAGTCAATATTTCTATAAATTAGTCAAATGTGGGCATTTTAAAATTGGTACCCCATGAGTCTTTGTTGCTATGGAATGTAGAGACAAAGATAAAATATGATGCACCAAGCTTGGAAAGAACCCAAAGTATCAATTGTTCATCATCCTTATTAGTATTACAATTAATCAATTGAACTCGTAGTGACTTAATCTAATAGATGTAGTCATGAATGTTGGCAAAGTCATTGGGGACTAATTAGTTTACAGTCCAATTATGACCTCTGATTGAATCTTTTTCACAATATAATTGTGCTATTATATACCAAGATTCTTTAGGATTTGATAACATTTCAATGTGAAATAATAATTTAGGAGAAACAGAGAGGGAAATTAGGCCAAAAACCTCATCGCATTTATTATACCACTTAGGCTTCTCAATAACCTGTGCAAGTTCTAATTATTTGCCTTCTATTACTCTGAATAACCCTTTACTCCTTAAAATGTGTCATGTGTGATTTCTATGTATAGTAGTTATATGGAGTTAGAAAATCATATTTAACATCCATTTTTTCAAAGTTGTTAGTAATGAGAAATGAAAATTGAGAAGAAGCACAAGTGTGCTAACACATGCACATAGGAAAAAAGTTAAAAGCTTTAAAAATGATGCAAACCCCTCAAAATAGTGGAAATTTATCAGTTAGTGCATTTAAAACAATGTTCCCAAAAATACTTATAATGATTTCCCCACGTAAAAAAATACTTCACATTAGAATAATTCCAACCAAAACCAAAAAAAAAAAAATCCCACCTCATTTTAAAAGTTTTTTTGTCTTTTATGTAAAAGGTAAAAAAAAGTTGAACAAAACAATAGTGTGAGTGGAAGTTGAACCTTAGACCCCTCACCACAATTTTTTTCTTACAAAACAAAGCTACCAACTCCACTATAAAACCCTTCATCTATAAAAAATCACAGTGTGGTATTTAAAGAGTTACAAAAATACCTTTTTTGACTTTGACACCTTATGGACATGTTGGAGGATGTGGGAGGTGATTAAGGCCACATGGTTGACTATGTGAAGGGTGTGGGTAGTTGTGTATGGCATTGGGACAAATTTTACTAGATTGGTGGCTTGAACCAAATATTCTTCTTGATTTATAACTTACTTGTGTTGATTTTGTTAGAGTAGATGCCTTCAAAAAGTCACTAGATCAATGTTGAGAGTAGGATGAAGAGGGATATACAAAAACAAGTAGATCCACCAATGACATAAAATAACAAATGATTTGCATAAATCTTAAATGATTTTTTTTAAATATTAAAAAAATTAGAAATAATTTATAATCCTTGAATCACTTGTGGAAGGCCTAAGATTTGTTGCAAGAAGATGAAAATTTGCTTATAGATGGTTCTCGTACCATGTTCAAATTTGAAGGTAAGAATGAAGAACTTCCACTACCTACATAAAATCATGCCAAGATCTTGCTACACTAAAATATTCATACAACTTAAACTAAAATATGAAGTTTGCATTCAAATACACGAATTGAACTACAAATTCATAATGATAGAATTATGACAGATAAATTGAATCTATTATATTGAAAGACACTTAACTATTTTATCCAATGTATTTCAATTCCTGAAAAATATTTTTTACTTCTCTCTTGAATCCCTCTTATTTATTGCATTGAGGGAGAGGATGTGGATCACATTTGGCAATGTGAAAAGGGACCAGTTGCCAAATGAATAGTGCACCCATGTGGTCAAAGACACATCATGGATGAACACATGTGCAACTACCACACTTGTCTTCACATGCAAGTGGAGAAAATCATATAGGATAAACACTAATATCCACATATTTTCTAAATAATAGGAAATAAACACTCTAGGTAAAATATTAACCTAAGTAAACTTAAAACTATGGTGTAAATAACATTTTACACTAACAACAATGTACATGACTTAGCTAGAATATTTTTTAATGTATGGCCAAGAGCACAATCTGTGAAAGCTATAAATTTCATTATATGGTTTAAAATAAGCCCTAAGGGTATGGTATGAAAAAATCACTAAGAACCTATTAAACATGAATTTCAAGTTTTTTGAGTTTTAAGATGCAACTATTTTTATTAAAAAAATTCAAAAAATAGTTGTATTTCTAGTGATGTATGTGGATAATCTGCTCATCATAGGAAATATTGAGATACGATATATAAATCAAATAAAATTTGATCAAAGGATTTGAAATGACAGGTCTAAGCTACCTTCATTACTATTTGGGTATTGAAGTGATTCAACAATCAAATTACATATTCATCACTCAACATAAATAAATCAGTGTAATTATAAAAAATAGGAATGCCAGATTATAAGCATCTTGGTATTCCCATGGAGTTAAAATTGATATTATAAGATACCATATATTTCGTTGATGCCACTAAATACAAATAGCTCATTGGAAGTTTGATCTATGTGATCACCACTAGACCAAATATTTATTTTATTGTTCATGTTATTTATATATTCATGCAACAACTCAGAGAAAGTCATTGATCAATTAAAAAAAAAAAATCCTTCGATATATAAAAGGAACACATTTTTCTCAAATACTCCATGGTAGGAGATTTCAAACTGGTTGGGTATTTATATTCTAACTGTGCTGGGATTTTGAAGATGGAAAATCTACATTGGGTTTTCTGATGAATTTGAGAAAAAATGGAATTCAAAGAAGCAATCAGTGCTATAAATTTCTTTAGTGGAAGTAAAATACATGGTAACTTCAAAGGTGATCAGAGAAATTTTGTGGCTTAAAATTTTTCTTTAATATTTATAGGAGTAATAGGTTTCATCAATACCACTCATGGTTGACAACACATGATCTACAATTCAAATGGAAAATAATCTAGTATTTGAAGACCGTACCAATTACATCAACACAAAATTATAAATGATTTGGAATTATGTGAAATATGGTAGTGTAAAATATCTACATTATTCTCCTATAGAGAGTCACAACCTCAAAAATATAAACTTTAAAAATATGACTTTTCAAGGCTATAAATCTTCTTCAAACAAGTGATTGACTTCACAAGGCATAGTTGATTCTAATAGTTTAAATGGCCAACCTTGTTTTATCACACCATCTATAAATCAAAATATGTTTACACCCCATATTGACATAGAGGGTTAGCATAATATCAAACATATATCCTTTAGTTCAAAAAACTCTATATAAGAATATACAAAATTATCTTGATGTAATGAATTATATATTGAAATAAAATTAGTATGTATATAAATTATTCACTTCATGGATTTTGTTGAGATATATAAACCTATAATTAAAGGCAATCATTCCATCACTATATTATAAAGAGGTTAGATTTATTCATTACTCTTAGGAGATCATTACTTACCTTCGTGTTTACACATTACATTATCAAGGTTTTTAATGTTCTATTCATGAACTCTATAAGATTCCGTATGGAAATTTTTCTAAGGGGAAACAAAATATTATAGTGTGAAGTTTAATTATTTAATTAGCTTAACCAACACACTTAGTGTATTAGGAACATGTTTCATTCACAATTACACCTCGGGTGATGTATATTAAATATAAAATTTTATGTTTATAAATTAAAGAAAACAATAAACTATTTAACTCCTTTAATCCTTTTGAAATCATAATCCATACTTAAACAAAATACTCTAGTTTATATTCCCAATCAACCATTACCATTAGTATTATGTAACTAATTTATAATGTCAAGGAAATTTTATTATACACTTTCAAGTAGCCCTACACCAAGTCAATAATTACTCACATAGATCTCCTAATGATACCCATGTTCCTCTACTAATATCATTAAATTCTTTTTTAAAATTCACAAAATAGCATGTAATATTAAGCACATGAAAAAGGTTTATCTTTTTTTGGACATGTCATCCTGCCATAGTCCAACAATTCAAGTAACATCCTAATTCCTTATAATACTATTAATTACTTAAAAATAAGATTACATTCAAAACCACTATAGTCAAGAGTTCAAAGTGTAAGATTCACTATCCATGCTACTCTTTAAGCATTTATAGAGTCAACCAAAAAAATCACTACTATATTAATTTAAAGAGCATATGAGATAAACCTAAATTTAAACATTTGATAACTTACAATTTCCACCAAATATTTGTCTTCAAATATTTTCATATTTTAACTTCAAACCAATTATATAAACACAAATGTCAAAATTAATGTTAAAGTCCCTTTGTAATTTGTCTTGAAACCCATTTATCTTATGTAACACCTCATTAGGGTAGGTACATTATTTTGTAAGATATAACTAGTAACATCAAGCAAAAATTGAAATCCATTGCTCATAGAAAATTTAACCAAATTAAAAAATATTTATTTTTAAAGCCTTAGTTTATGTATTTTCAAAATAATATAAATCTCATAAATCATCAAATCTTAACATCCATAATTATTTTTACACATCATACATATACCTATGAATTTACTTATTTGCTACTAATTCATTCTCTTTTAAGATACTGTACTATTGAATAAGTCAATATGCTAAATGGTTTATAATGAGTCTATCAAAAACCATAAGTTAATCAAACTACTCATACTTACCCATAAAGTGATATATAGAAAATTAAAATTTAACTTTAACTCAAGGATCCATTATACTATATGTTGAGTTAGTGGAATGTAAAGAGAGTTTGATACATATAACATATTTCAAATTACCAATCTATTGAATCCATTATAAGACAAAACCAAACTCAAGACAAATAAAATTAACTTCTATAAGACCTTAGAATTACAAACAATCATAATATAAATGAAATATCTTTAGTTATTTCTTTATCAAAGGTAGTTTCTAAGCCTTTAACTGATTTAAACTCATCAAATAGAACCAAATAAAAGAATAATGATCAAACATACTCAACCTAATACTAACTAAATCTATAGATCTATTTTTCTATGGTATGCAATTGGACTATCATCAATGTTAAACAAGATCATTTTAAACCTTTAATATAATGAAGAACAAAATTAGTATGCAACAAGCTAAACATAAATTGGTTAGATAAACTATGGCTAGATACCAATAGATCATCTAGACTGAGTGCTAGTGTGGTGTCTCAACACACATTTAAATCAAACCATATGATAAATAAAGCTTCAATTGGAAGCATAGAAAAAAAATGAAACAATGAGCCATAGTATGACAAGCCATTACATGATATTGAAGCTTAAGCCTCAATAAATGTAACCTCAACATATTTAGGCCTGTATTTATTTTTCGTGCCAATATAAATAATGAATATAAAAAGATATTAATATCTAAAAATAATCTAGAGCTCGGAATGCTAAGCCATCCTTCATAAACAATGCTTAGCATTGTATTGCATAAACCAAAAAGCAATGATAGAAAATGCAACTGTAACACCTAGAATTGAGTTTGTTTTACAAAAACCATTTATAAGACTAGTGTTTAAAAATCAATGTTGTATTAATAAATAATTCTTAATCGGAGAAATAAAGTTACCAAGTATAACTTGAAATGGTATTATTAATTACATATATTCAATGAATGAACCCAATAATATACAAAAAATGCAGTATAATAGTAATTTATCTATGAAAAAATATGGGTTTGCCAAGTATTATCCAACTCAGAACTAGAACTTTATATGGCATATATGGTTACATCAAAGGAAGTAAATGGAGTTAAAAAAAATGCTTGACACTACTTACATCATGTTATATTTAACAATACAAGAAATCAAAGTTATGGTGCCTCGTAAGGTCATTATCACCTTACGTATAAGCAATGCCTCAACTGAATCCCAAAAATATCACAAACTGATAAAACATTAAAAAAAAATAGTATAATATTAGAGATCTATTGTACAATCACTAAGGGGGAAAAAGTGAGTAAGATGAGCCCATCCATCGATGGTCGTCACCACCCCATCCATCAGTTGTGAGATTGAAAGAAATCATGAAATAAAAACTGAAAGATAAAAAATTATAAAAGAGTAAGATGAAATAAGAGTCATTTTCCACCAAAACATTTAGGGTTTATAGTACACACAAAGCAATGCCATAAATACACTTAAATAGTAACATGACATAAACTAGGGTTTTTAAAAATAATAGACATAATGCCTTATTGAAGTTTTTAATCCCATTTTTATTTTATTCTTCTCATCCATAATGTCATCTAAGGGTGAGATGAGACTAACCCTCTTATAATAAACTACTTAGGGGTTTTTAGGGATAACCAACAAACACAACATTATTGTTGTTAAGCATAAAACTAATATAACAAGTAATTAAACCCTTATTTTAATGACAAGGAACTTGGAAAATGATCTATGTTTTGAGAAGGGTTTATGTAAAACCCTAGGGTTTTTTATGGCCTCTTCTATAATAAAATAAATGAGAGAAAAACCAACTTACCTGGTAGAAATGTTTAGAATCTAAAATCCTAGTATTTATCCTTTTCATTCTCTCTTTCCTCTTCTCCTTTTATTTCCACCTCTATTTTATTGCTCTACTGACTGAGTGTGTGTTCAAAATTAGAAACCTATAAGATATTTAAAACCAATGTAATGTCTTTTCATAAAGCCAACATCAGACTAGGCATCATGGATATCAAAAATAGAAAAATCTCAACTCTTGTGGAATCAAGGTCTACACAACATGCATCCTGCTACTCACATTCTCCTCTCCACCTTCTCACTTTGTGCTCTAGCTTATTATAGATATAATTATTATTTCCTCACCATCTACCCTACTCGTATCTTTTTAGGTGAATCGAGATTAATGACCTGACTAAACACAATTTTACTCATTATGTTCCAAAAAAATATTTTATTTTAATCAGCATTTTTAGTCAATATTAATTCACAAGATTTTAACTAATAAAGGTCTTTGAACTAAATCAATAAATTTAATCATTTACCTTGACACAGACTAAGGTCTAGTATTATGATTAAATCAATTACATTGACTTACTCAAGGTTCTCAACCATAAAAATATTAATCATTTCCATAGCTTTGTTTAAAGATTCATCTATATCAAGCAATAATTTCTAATCCCTTTTTATAAACAAAGGCCAATTTCCTAACCTGCCAATATAATTTTTTAACATGAGTCACTTCATGTCAAGAAAAACTAAGAGTAAGGAGCAATGTCCTTGTGACATGTTGTTTTCAAGACATTTTTTATGCCTTAAGAAAGTATAACAACCTTCAATGATCACTATGTAATAAAAAATGTGAAAATTAGATCTATACCAATGAAAACCACTTCAAAACAAAACAATATTAATTTACATATAGCATGAGTGTTCATAGAAAAAATAATTGAAAGATTAGAATGGTGGAAAATTTTAATTATTTATTGCATTTTTACCCTTTTATACATGTATATTGTTGTCACATGGGTCTACTAGTATCTTCCACTCTTAGGCCTAGCTCATCCTTCAATTATACTTATAACCATGTAAATGACATCAATAGTACCTGTATCAAAGAGACAATACTAAAAAGTAACACTTTTGCATAAACATCATATAAATATCAATCATGAAACTAAACCACTTATTAGATAAATCATCATATTATGATGTCATAAAGTGTTTCAAGTATTTTATTATATTTCAACAAAGTGATATATGACACATAGCAATCAACATAAATATTAACAAAAGCACTTGTAAGAGAAAAATTTGAAAAATTTAGAAGCATTTTTTGTCTCATAATAACCCCTATAAATTAAGGGTGGTGGGGGGGGGGGGGGGGAATGGTTGTAATATTAGTGTACAAAATATTATTAATCCTAGGGGCATAGGTGTAGGAGAGATTTTATCTCGTAGTAGTAGATGGATGGTCACCTTAGAAGGTAAATTGAATGGTCACATTTGTGGCTAGATATTTTGTAATTTTTATTCATTTTAAGGAATCAAATACAATTTTAGTTTACACCACATTAATTATCATTTGTATTCAATTCATTATACCTAGCCTAATAATATAACATGTACTTGTTATCATCTACTTTATGGATATATTTACATTATTATTATCATAGGTCTTGCTTGATTCTCTATTGATACCTTGTCTCTTTATATATTCTTGAGTGACACTATAACCATTGCTTTACTATCTAGTGACATTCCAATTTTATTAATTGCCTGTTTCCTCTTTCTCCATAGAGATCACATGTTTAGATTCCTCTTATAGATCCATTACAAACAACAGTAATCAACAACCCCAAACCAAATTGTGAACTAACATTCTTAAGTGTTAGATTTAGGATGGTCTTCTACATTTTACATATTTATAGGATTATTGTACTATATCGACTTATTTTTTGTATAATAAAATCATCATCCATAAATTGTGTATATTCTCCCAAGGGGGAAGAAAATGAAAGTGGTGTGACTAGTTTCATCTCCATGTAGGAAGTAAAACTTGGTGCAGTAATATAATTTTACAACTGTCTCTTGAGACATCCAATTTATGATTTAATATATCTTTTATTAGTGGTGATGATCTAGGTATGTTTTCTTCATTGATTTCAATATTTTTGGTATGATCTTTCTACCTCATTCACCATCCCTTAATGTTGATCTACATGTGATTGTTTTAGTAGTTGTCATTTTTTGTAATATCAAGTTACATGTCCATAATGGTCATAGTCATTTAAATGGGATGTCTAAATCCAAAAATTTATCCCATATTCATGTACTATCCCTAAATGAGATATTTGTTAAATACACTCAAACTATAATAATCTAGACTCAACACTTAAGCTAATAGACTCAAATATGAAATTGACACTACTCAACACTTATGATCTAATACTATTGAAATATCCCCAACTGTAATTTTGTTAAAAAATTATAATTTATTAAAATTCCAATTACTAAATAACACATGATTTTTATAGTTAAACACTCAACTAATTTATATTATAAATAACTAAAAAAAAATAATATTATTTGGGATAATAAAAACTATTCAAGATCACAAATCCTCACACATATTCAAATAAGATGATGCACTCAACACATAAACCACTAAGAATAATACATAAACTCACTAAATTTAAAAACCTGCAAACTCCACATAGCCTGGATGAACTCTACATAACTTCACTAAAAATTTGCAAATAACATACACACATTGCACCACTAGATCTACTTTGAATTCCAATTGTGATTTTTGAATGAAACCACCATGATCAACTAGGGAGGAATTTTTCACCACAAAAACTAGTTATCTTGTGAGGGTTTCCATCCTTAAAGATTATCTACACTCCAAGGGTTTCCATCCTTAAGAGAGGCTTGAATGAACAAAAGTTCAAACAATGTCATACAAGATGTGAAGAGAGATAATTTGGCATAAGATTCTATTTTAAAAATAGATAGCATACTAATATATATCATTTACAAGAAGAATGAGAGAAGAGGAGGGAAACTTCATGTGCAATCTAGAAATGCTCCCCTTTCTAGTGGGTGCACTATTCATCCATAGTCCCAAACATGTCCCTTTTTGAAAGAGTCAAAAAAACATTTCCCACTTAGATAAAAGCATCTCCACTTTCACATGCCTCCAAAATTTCACCCCACTCACACATGTTAGACAACTTAACATAGTAAATCTTGTCTTCCCCTTCCTTAGTGCACTCATGCTTCAAAAGACTAGTCTACATCACTTCAAATCATGACTCCACTAAGGGTGGTGCCCCATATATTCCTTGTCTTACATTACAATCAAAATATAAAGCATATGTATTTAAAAATGATAAAACTTATCCCATAGTGGAGTGGTACACCCCTCTCTATCACATGCACTTGATCTCATGGAAGATCCTCTTTGTGGGCCATGCCACATCACCTAGGAGCCACATCACTTATTCTATCACCACTACATCACCTACCACATCATCATTAATAGTGATAGTGAATAATAACATATGGATAGTGTTAGTGAATAGTGACTTGACATAAAATTATTCCATTACAACACATAACATAGCCTATAATAATTAAATAGGTTAATGGTCTTTAATAAATGTCACATTTAGAAAAAGGGGATATTACAAATCCTCCCTTCCCAAAGATTACTTATCCTCAAGCAATTTTGGTTAACTTCCTGGTTCTAAATATTAGGATCCTAAATTATTCTTCCTTATTTCTATCCAAATGTGAGAATCTAAATTTGCTTTATTTTTGATCTTCAATTCTCTATAAAAATTCATTAGTTATGCTTGATTATGCATCTAAAAATTATTGCTTTCCTATAATATTTTTTTCATGGAGGTGATCTCTTCATTCCACTTCTACTGCACTACTTTGATTTGATCTTCAAGGTCAAAATTATTCTTCAAGGTTAGCTTATTCCTCACAATCACTTTCCAAATCTAAAATTTTGAAGTTATCATAAACACTCTTTTCCATAAGTTTTGTTTGGATATCCTTGTGTTCACTTGTATGCACAACCTCTGTGTGTGAGTTGGTTAGAAACATGTGTGTGGATAATCTTGAGAACATAGAAAGGATGTCCATGCTACAAGCTTACTCCATGTCTAAATTTGGATTCTCAAAGCTTGCATCTTCATTTTAGGACACTGGCATGCATGCTTCTTAAAATAAGACATTTTATTTTTTAGAAGAAAGTTCAGAATGTTCTTTCTCTTGGAAAGTAGATTCCTCCATGGGATGCTTCCTCTCAAGCTCAGTTTCAAATCTTTCTTCCTAAAATAAAAATTCCTCCTAAAAATATTCTTAATTGTTTTTCCCACATATGTGACTAGTCTCCCAAGATTATTTGCATAAGAAGTAAACATTATTTATTATAAGCTCATTTATACTATTATCTTTCTTCTTGGCCACTTCAGGAACTTTGAAATATCCTCAAATGATATCTTTGCTAGAGAGACTCAAATATTCACTAATAATAAAGTGGTCACAATTGTATCACAATGTAATTCCTATACCATAACCAGCTAGGGAGGAAACTTTCACCACCAAAACCATTAATCTTGAGAGGGTTTCCATCATCTAAGATATCCACACTCTAAGAGTTTTCATCCTTAGGAGAGGAAGAAACTGAACACACGATTCAAGATTACAATATAGGGTGTTTATGATTTTTAAAGATGAAATCACAAAGGAGAGAGATCCTACTTACATATTTTACAAGGAAAATAGATGAGATGAGAGAGAAATTCTCATGGAGGAAAAATGTGCCATCCTCATTGTCAAGTATAGTATTCACACATGAGTTGCTTGTCTTGATGTGGAATATTTAAAAGATGAGAGCATCAAGGGAGACAAGATTATCCACCCCCATGTGAATCCAAATTTTTTACCTCACCTTCACACATGTGAAAAATAGTGTGAAGCTTGTCCTCACATGTAAATGGTCAAAGTGGATCACACGATCAGGCATCCTACTTTATCTTTTTCTCCCACATTCCACATGTTTCCAAAAAAGACACATCATTCACACATGTGAGAGCAATCAACAATAAGAACTTTGGAATATTCCTCACATGTGTAAACATAATCCCAAAACATATTTTGACTTATCCTACCTTCTAAATTATGTATCTTCCCAAGGGTGGCACCCAAATATTCACCCTTGTCTTTATCAAGCATGTGAGTTACAAAAGATAAAGAACCTTGTCACCTAGTGGATTACTATGCCCAACTCTTCACATGTAATATAATTAAAGGTATATCCTCTTATAGTCTAAGCCACCTCATCCACTAACAACCTCATCTATTGCATCATCACCTACATCACCATAAATAGTGATAGTGAATAGTGCTAGTAATTAGTAATTAGTGAATAATAATCTGACACATAATTATTCACCTACAACACCCAATTTATCCTATGGGAATTAAATATGCTAGTTGTCTTATAAAAATGTATCATTTAGGGAAAGGGGACATTACATCCTCCCTTCTCAAATATTGCTTGTCCTCAAGTAATCTAGTTCACTTCTTGATGCTAAATACCAAGATCCCAAATTATTCTTCCCTCTTTCTCAAGTGATCTATCAAGAGGATATCCAATAAAAATAGTTTCATTCTTGATCACATTAATATGCACATCACTCTAAATTAACTTATTATCTTTATGTGAACCAAGAGGCCAATCATGATAAATGCTACTCTTGATCCATTCAATTCCTGTAAATCCACTATCCCACTTCTGAGTCATTATCTCAAAAACTAAAAACTTCACCCAGATCCCATATCTTATGGTTGTCACTAACTATGATATTAAAATTAGGAATTAGTTCATACTCCATCACAAATAGTGGATTATCAAAAGTAGACTCTACATACAAATCGAAAGGAGGATTATCAATAAACTATTTTTTTATTTTTTTTCTTGACCCCACCATCCTTCCTAATGATCTAACTCTACACCTAAAAACTTGGAAAAATATTATAACTCAAAATTTTCATGGAGCCTATCAATTTCAATGATCACTTGCTTGATTTCCTTTTCCTTGTTTTTTTCTCCTTAAACTATTCTTCAATAATAAGCTGAATTTTTATTCTTAAAGAGCCATTTGGCTACTCTCCAATGAATCATTAGTAGACATAAGCTCAAAGGTAATATTGTCAACTTATTCCTCTTTTCTTTGTAAACCCACAAGAGAGGATCCTCCTTCAAATTTTTTTGCTATGAACTCCTCAACTTACAAATGGGGTACCTTTTTCTTTTACTCCATGATATTACCTTTTGTGACTTCATTGTCATGCATACAATCGTTATAAGGTAAATAGATACATTTTACCAATTAAATATCTTTACCTTTCATTTCCTTTAGTTCATGATCATTGATATGTTCCTCTTCATTTGTGGATGCCTCATGTGATTCTTCTTCCTTAAGTGCTAGTGTTTTAGCTACTTTGTTCACATTATCACTTTAATGGAATAAACTTGATGGATTCATTTTATTTACTATTTTTGAATTTGTGGTTGGGCTCACAATATTCTTTCTTCTTATGTGTGTTGTATGGAACTAAATTTTCATGCTATCTATAAGTTTTTGAATTCTATCTTGGCTCCTTTATGCATCTACTATTTCATCTAGACTAAAGAGTCTTAAAACTTTTCCCATGATGAACAACTCAATATACCCTATAAGATGATAAGATACATGACTAAAATATCACTGTAATGTCCCAAAATGGAATAACTACTAAACACACTCAAACTATAATAATATAGACTCAATACTTAAGCTAATAGAATCAAATCTAAAATTGATACCACTCAACACTTATGCTCTGATACCATTATAATATCCCCAAATCAGAATATTGATGAAAATACTTATACTAACATAAATCAAACTCAACACTTATACTAATAGAATTAAATATGATATAAGCTATGATACCATTGAAATATCCCCAAATGAGATATTTTCTTGAGAGAATCAAATATTCACCAGTCACAATGTGATCACAATTGTAACACAATGCAATTCTCAGATGGAATTATCATAAATATCTAGGGATGAATCTTTCACCATTGAAACCAATAATATTGAGACGATTTCTATCCTCTAATATATCCACACTCTAGGGGTTTTTATCCTTATGAGAGGAAGAAACTGAACCACAGTTTAAGCTTAAAAAATAGGGGGTTTATGATTTTTTAAAGATGAAATTACAAAGGAGAGATCTCCTATTTATATATTTTACAAGGAGAAGAGATGAAATGAGAGATAAATTCTCATGGAGGAAAAATTCACCATCCTCATTGTCAAGCATAGTATTCACATGTGAGTTATTTGTATTGATATGCAACTAAGTCAAAAATGAGAGCATCAAGGGGGACAAGATTATCCACCCCCATGTGCCTCCAAATTTGACACCCCACCTTCACACATGTTAATAATAGTGTGATGCTTTTCCCCACATAAAAATGGTCAAAGTGGATGACATTATCAGCCACCTTACTTTATCCTTATCTCTCACCTTCTACATGCTTCCAAAAAGGACACCTCACTCACACATGTGAGATGAATCAACAATAGAAACTTTATCATCTTCCTCCCATATGCACACATACTCCCAAAGTGTCAAAACATATTTTTACTTACCCTACCTTCCAAATCATGTATCTTCCCAATGATGACATCCTAATTATTCACTCTTATCTTTATCCAAGCATGTGAGATACAAAAGACAAAGAATCCTGTCACCTAGTGGATTATTACACCCAACTATTCACATTTACTAGATTTAAAGATATATCCTCTTGTGTTAAAATCCACCTCATCCACCAATTACCTCATCTATTACATCATCACCTGCATCACCTACTAGATCACCATGAATAGTGACTCATGAATAGTGCTAGTGAATAGTGATTTGACACACAATTATTCCCTTCAACACCTAACCTAGCCTACAAAATTTAAATATGTTAATGGTATTCTACAAATGTCTTATTTAGGGATAGGGGAAATTATAATCCAAATTCCCATTTTTAGAACCACTTTCTTGATGACTGGTCAATTGATGTCCATCATAGAAAACATAATTAAATGGACACTATATAGACCTTCTACATTGTATTGTGTGAAGTTGCTAGATAAGTACTAATATGTTGTTTTATTTATTTAAACCCCTCTCTATGCCAATATTTCAGGGCAAAAGAGTATTATTTTCATCAAATTGTGCATCCTAAGACACTCTATGAATCTCCTACAATTTGATGTAACATTGAATCATCTCTCAAGTTGTGGGTGCAATTTTAGGAGAGATGAATCTCTCGATTTTAAGAGCTAGCTCCCTAGATATGACTTGATGTGATTATGATACTAAAACTACCTATTATGGGTGAAAAGGGATAGAAAGATACATAAATCAAACCTAAACTAGGAGGTGATACACCAAGAGTTACTTCCATTCATACACTTGGAATTTCATAATGAACTAAGACAACCAAACTAGCCTCAACACCATTAATGGATCTCCCTAGAATTAGTGTTTCTCATGAAAGCAAATAAAAACTCAACAAATTAAGGAAAGTGATGGAAGGTAAGATATGCCACTACCAAACTCATACACACTTCAAGAGTCTATTGTAGTAGCATACACTTCATGAAACCCATTAGAAGAAAAGTCATTTGCAGCAACACATTCAAGGATCACATGAAAACAAGATGAACTCAATATATACTTGAAATTCAAGATGGATCACTTAAAAAATTCATGAAAATGAACTTAGACTATAAAAAACTTGCTTTTCATTATCTTAAGTACAAATCAAGGTAAAATTTTGGTAGGGCTTCACCATGCCAAGAGTTGGAATCCTTTGTAAAGCTAAAATGGCTTGCATTTATAGAATGTGAGAAGAGAGAGAAAAGAGAATTAAAAAGGACATAAGGAAAAGTGTCAAATTTCTCTTATTAGTTATAAATCATGAGAATGAGTTGTAAGAGAGGTCAAAAAATTCATGTGGACATGTGCCCATATCAAACCAAGCAACTCCTTCACATGTGGCATAGGAACTCTTCCACTTTCCCTTAAAAAATGCCTTCATAATTAGCCCCTCTTAAACATTACAAGGAATATTAGGGAAAATTGTAACATGTTAACTAAGAATATGGGGTCATAATTAGTCCTTTACATGAAATGTAAGTTTCTTTGATCATTGATATTCTCTTGCACAAGCACAATCATTGTCTGCTACCATGATCACCCTCTATTAGGCTTGTTTTGACAATTAGAACTAGAAATATCTTCACATTTCTCAAATGATTGATATAAAAGTTGTTATGACACATGTATAGGCACCTCATATGCTCAAATCCACCCAAAACACCTTAAAAGACCTTCAAATTTGAGTTTCCACTCTTTTCACTATGTGATCACTTTTCTCATTCTAGACTGGCTGAAATGAGAAGCCTAATAAAGACACTTGGGATAATTTATGATATTTTTAAATGACATGGAGAATTTATTCAAGTACCAATATATCCTACCAAGTGATTAGAATCTTTTGATCATCTTCAAACCCTGCAAGACATAGTAAATTATCAAATAGACTAGTCCCTTACTCCATCTATATGGATTTCACACAATATGACTTTATGGCTCTGATCCTCATGGAGTTTACAACAACTTTCCTTCAGGTCATAAGGTAAAATTATTCCATTTGGGTACATTTTGAACCTCATCTCTCTAATCAGGTCCCAAAAAGGGTTTTTGAAGGGTTTTAGGTGCATTGGCCCTTTAAATATTGTTCATAAACCTCTGACATTGGAGTTCTAAACCAACACCCAAAAGTGATTTTTAGGACCCCCTTAAACCTCATACAACTTCTTGGAATCCCATTTAATCCTCCAAGTAGGTATGAGCATTTGAAGTGACCTTCTCAATATCACCCCTTCTCTTTACATACCATGTCTTGACATTGGGTACAAGAATGATCAATTTGGAGTTTCTTCTTTATTTCAATAGTTCCAACAGGTCAAATTATGCCCCATGGGTCTGTCCTAGTCCATTTCATCCACTTGATAGAAATACATATGCTTTTGATCTCCCTTGTGCATTTTTTAATGCCTGTGAAAGTAATGAAGCTCTGTTGATGGAGTCTATAGTTATACAAATGAAATCCATAGTTTTTATGATGGCTTCAATATCTTTATGTAACCCTTATTAGTTAGAGTATACAACTTTATTTAAAATATTATATTAAGGTGTTTAATCTTGTTTTAGGTTTCCTCTAGTTTATCCAACCTTCATCTGGTCCTTTCTTGCCTCTGGTTATCAATTTCATCATTTTCCCAAAATTACCATCTCCATGCAAGCTAAAACTACCCTTACTATAAGACAAAATAGAGATGATTTACCTTAATATCTCATCAAATAAAACTATTTTGGAGTGTCTCATGGGTCCTAATGATGGTGTGTACCAAATTTTATCTTCCAATTCCAAGGATAAACCTTCAAACTCTTTGCATTTGCTAGGCATGCTTATGAAGAAGGCAGTCTATGCAAGGAGGTGAATGTGGACTGAGATACCCCTATTTGTGGTCATTACATATGGTTATATTCTAAATATTATATCATTAACCTTCCCCAAGTATTTTAATACTATCATCTAACTTCAATTTCTCCTTTTTGGGATTCCAATGCTCAAAACTATCACTCTTCCCCTTGACTACATGGTACACACTTAATTGTAAGTGTATCCAAGTGTTTAAGTGAGCTCTTCTATCTTCTCCAAGGATTTGTATAGATCATATTGATCTTGGTGGATATTTCCATGTTTTATCCATTATGTTTTCCTTACCATAACATCTCATGGATTTCTCTTAACAAAAACAAACCTCACCCTACATTACCCTACTATTTTGTTCACTATCTTAGTCACAGTCAACTGACTATAGGTTATTTTGGATCTTACAAGGTTTGATCTAGGTTATTAGATAAAAATTTTGGATTTATAAACTCACAATATTATTCATTTTCACTTTATATTCCTTTTGAAAGTGTTGAAACACTCTCAAATACACCCCTTATAGGTCATTGTTTGACATTTAACTGGGATAGTTCTATTTGACCCATGTTTGTAGGGTATCATGACCTTGTAAGACCTTGGTAATTGTGTTATAGTCCTTTTAATACTTAATAAAACCATATAAATATTTTTCATACCTATAATCTCCTCTTTGTGCTCAATAAGCATCAAGACACCATTGTTTTGTTCATTTCCATTTGATTGAGAAAAGGGCTCATTGACCTTGCCTAAAGGTGTAAAGAATGTGAGAAATCTTGTTTACAGGTGTGAGAGGGTATTTTTAACTGAAATTGAGTTCAAATCATGTTTATTGAGTAGCATATTTTATGTAAACTTCTAAAAACATCACCTAGTCTCATCTTCATAGGTCAATATTTAGTGTATTGGCTGTAGGTGCCATTTTAAGCCTATGTATGGACAGGGAAGTGACCATAAGAGGTCACCATGCCAAGAATAATTATTTATAAGTTATTTTTTGTATAATTTATGTCATTTAATCACTTAAATTTATCACCAAGGTTAGTATGACCTAGAAGATAAAATCTCCAAGCATAAGGTCACTTTCCTTTACAGTCTTATAGGTGATTATTATAGGGTTTTAGTGGCTTAAAAAGCATCATATGACTCTTAAATCACCCATTTTCACTAACCATTTATGAATTAAAATTGGAATGATAATTTTATATGGTGGATACTACTAAACCAAAAAATAAATAACATTATAAACTCTTCTAGTCATGATATATGTTATCTTAAAAAACCTCAAGGATCTTTGTTTTGTCCATTTGGGGACTGAGAACCTAATTTGATCTTATCCTCATTTGAAGTGAAAAATTTCACTTGTGTAGCATAATAAGTCTTAATGCAATTAAATACATGTATTTTTTTGAATTTTATGACTCAAACATTAATTCCACCATGTATTTCATGGCACACACCTCCATACAACCTCTTAGACACCCTGTGGAAGCTGACTGTGAATTGACTATGTGGTGAACAAGGAAGAATTGGGAAATTTTAATTTGAAATGGTGGTAAATAAACTATAAAAAGGTAATTCAATTAAATAAATCTTCAATAATGAACCCAATCATATTAAACATCTTCAATATCCTCCTCCATATTGCAAAAAACATAGGTTTTGTACCCATGATTGCCATATTTGAGAAACAAGCATAATTTTGAAATATCCTTCAAGGGAATTTAGATAAAAATTTTGGATGATGGAAAAAACATTGTATAGGGGCTAATATTAGTGGTAAACCACATTCCAAAACCACATAGCTTCAATAATTTTTGATTTCAAGCAAATTGGATAAATCTAGACCTTGTTTGGTTTCATAGGCAGCTTTGAGGATTAAACCTTCTTAATGATGGTTCATAAAGGAGGAGGCATAAATATACAAAAATAATTCACTAAATGGAATATAAATTAGTATACTATCATTACATATATCCATTTATCCCAGCTCAGCTTGTACGACCTGTGGTGAGTTAAAGTCTTTGACTAGTTTTGACCTTTTCGAGGAGCAATGGGGAAAAAGGTGAAATTTGTAGTTTTTGAAGGTAAAAAAACAATATGATCATGTAATTTAGTATGGGTAATATAAATATACATATTTCAAGTGAATTCACCTGCAAAAATCTATACAAATCTATACAAGTGGTTAAATACTCCCTTATTCAAGTATTTTCTTGATTTTAACTTGCACCTATAGACTTGGTCAATTAAAAATAGTTATTTAAGACCCATAGGACACATGGAATGTTAAATAACCCTATTATACTTACAAAATTCCTAATAAACTTGTATAAATCATTAAATGCTCATTTTTGACCTTTGAAGATACCCACAGTGACATGAAACACTAATACAAAGAGTGACCAAGACTAATATAACATTTATTGACATTAAATGGCCTATGAAACACTTCATGATAAATTTTTTACCTATAGGGTTGACTTATTTTTATTGGAGGGTAAAAATTGTCAATATTCTTGGTGAATCATAGGGGTGGCATGCTTGTTATGCCTATGACTAGTTGCCTTACACATCCATTGGGCACGAAGTCATGCATATGGACACTCTAACTGATTTTATAGGGTATTTAATTCAAGGTAAAAAATATGGTTGACCTACACACAAAAAATCAAATACACACACCAAAAAATGGAAGGAAACACACAACTTGTATCTCAAGAGCACTTAGGGAACACAATAGCAAACTGAAACAAAACCAAACTAAACACACACTATCCTAAAATAATCTCTCCCTCCTAGATCAAAGGGAAATTCTAAAAATATTTTTACCTCATATAATGAAGGGATATATGAGACATGTTTGCATTTGAACATTGGCATGGAGTCCTTCATATTTCTCAAAGAGTTGGCCAATCTTTTTGGCATGGATTTCAATGTAGTTGAGATAAATTCAAACAAATCACCTATGAATATGAATTATTCTTGAACTTCAACTACATTAGCTTCTTCATAAGACTCCTAAGTTACTACATTATCCAATGATGCCTCACCAAAACATGTTTCTTGGCTCCCTATGATGTCTTGAGAATGGACACATGGTTGATCAGATACAAGTTCTTCAAGATCATTAAGGAGATTAGTGTAATCTTCCAAATATTGATAATTATATCTCATGGAGACTCCTTACTCTATATTTTCATATAATTTTCCTTCAACCTTGAAAAGTTCTTCAAGAACTTGTAGAAATTCAATATACTACAACCATTCGTATTTTCCATCTCTCACATCAAGGATCACCTCTTCCTCATGAACTTCTTTAAACACCTCATCTTGATCCTTGGTTATATGGTCCACTCCAAGTCTATCCCCATCCTTCTTATGAGCATCTATAACTTTATTTGAGTCTTATTTCTCTTGGTTCAAGAAGGGTGAGTTATGCTTAATAGCCCCAAGTGGAGTTCCAATGATAAATTCTTCTTCATCATTACTTGTGTCATCCTCTTTCTTTTCTATAAACTGAATTTGTTCCTCATTTGATGCTTCCATTAAAATAGTTTATTCTTCAAGAAGAGATGGGGGTGGGAGGGTGGAAAATGGATGAATAGCTGAAGAAAGAATGTAAGGTGTAGTGAGAGGCTCATGAATGGATATGGAAGAAAGATAAAGCTATTAAAATGACTCTTGGATAACAAAAAGGCTTTGTTGGGTTGAGGTCACATAAATTTCTTCCATAGCCACCTCATGACTTTCATCATTTTCTTGGACTTCTCTTTTAACCTCTTTCTTTCCCCAAGACTTCACAATTTGGTCCCAAGTTGGAAGCTTGGAAATAGTAGGCTCTTTTGAGGATTGAATAGGTTATTCTTCAAGGAGAGTAATGGTGGAAGAGAGATATATAAGTCTATGGGTTGGGGATGGAGTGTGATCTTCATGGATGGGCATGGAGATGGGTGAAACTTCTTCAATGGGATTTTGAGGGAGAGGTAAGATAAGATGAGAAATAGGAAGGAGATGTTCTTCATACAAGATTTCATCATCATCCTCATCTTATTGAGGCTCTTTATATATTTTTGGAGATTCTTTTATAGTTTCAACTTGTTCCATAGCCTCTTGGGTTTCCCATCTCTCTAACCTATCAATCCACCATTGAAAAGCCTCTCTTTCCATAGACAATCCTTCACTAATGACATATTGATTCTCTTCTTCAACATACCCCCCACATGTTTATTAACAATATAATTGAAACTCTTAAAAAATCCACATGACCAATAATATTTTTATCACAACACTTATCTAGCACACTCATATTCTTTTCCAATTATAGAAACTTTGTCATAATTGCCCACAAATTTTGAGAATGAGAGGTGTAGTAAGATTGGACAAAGTGATTGGGATGTTTAATTTATTCAAGCATGTTTTTTAAAGATTCATATTTTTCCTCCCCACTAATGGTGTTTCTTGACTCCTCATGACAAGGATGAGGTGAATATGGATTATATGGCTGGTCAACAATAACATATTCATTTGTAAAGGGACTAGGTTGACCATAGGACTACCATGACTCATAGGGAGGATGGTATTCTTGATAGGACTATTGAAAAGGATAGAAGGGTCATAAAAAGGTTTAAAGGTAAGTTTATGGTAAATATTATCCTCATATCCATCCATATAAAATTTATACATCACATGATATGACAAGAATTGATCAAAATCTTTAACAATAATACTTGGACTGCTTACAACCAAAAATACATTTGGAGTCATCATTGGTGCTTGTTTGGATGCTTCCAAAAGTTGTTAAGAGATAAGACACACCAATAATCTTCCCAATATTTGGACTTGTCCCACCAGGTGTGCTATAACTATTATCATCAAATTGTGCACCCTAGGACACTCTATGAATCTCCTACAATTTGGTGCAACATTGAATCATCTCTCAAGTTGTGGGTGAACTTGTAGGAGAGATGAATCTCTATATTTTATGGGCTAGCTCCATAGATATGAATTGATGTGCTTATGCTAATAAAACTACCTATTATGGGTGAACAGGGAGAGAAAGATACATAAATCAAACCTAAACTAAGAGGTGATAAACCAAGAGTTGCTTCCATTCATACACTTAGAATTTGTATAATGAACTAAGACAACAAAACTAGCCTCAAAACCATTATGGAGCTCCCTAGCATTAGTGTTTCTCATGAAGGAAAATAAAAACTCAAAAAATGAAGGCAAGTGAAGGGAAGGTCAGATATGACACTACCAAACTCATACACACTTAGGGAGTCTATTGTAGCAACATACACATCATGAAACCTGTTAGAAGAAAATTCATTTGTAGCAACACATTCAAGGATTGCATGAAAACAAGTTGAACTCAATCTATACTTTAAATTCAAGATGGATCACTTCAAAAAGTAGTGAAAATGGACATAGAGTATAACCAACTTGCTTTTCATTATCTTAAGTACAAATCAAGGTACAACTTTGGAAGGGCTTCACCATGACAAGAGTTGGAATCCTTTCCAAAGCCAAAATGGCTTGAATTTATGGAATGTGAGAAGAGAGAGAGAGAGAGAGAGAGAGAGAGAGAGAGAGAGAGAGAGAGAGAGAGAGAGAGAGAGAGAGAGAGAGAGAGAGAGAGAGAGAGAAGATATGCACAAAGGATAAGTGTCAAAGTTCTCCCATTAGTTAAAAATCATGAGAATGAGGTTTAAGAGAGGTCAAAAAAACTATGTGGACATGTGTCCATCTCAAAACCCAGCAACTCCCTCATATGTGGCATAGGAACTCTTCCACTTTCCCTTGAAAAATGCCTTCATCATTGGTCCCCCTTGAGAATTCCAAGGAATATTAGGGACAAGTGTAACATTTTAAATAATAATAGGGGGTTATAATAAGCCCTTTACATTCATTATAAGTTTCTTTGATCATTGATATTCTCTTACACAAGCATAATCATTGTTTACTGCCATGATCACCCTTCATTAGTCTTGTTTAGATAATTGGCACTAGAAATCTCTTCATCTTTCTCAAATGATCCATATAAGAGGTTTTATGACACCTGTATATGAACCTTATATGCTCATATCCACCTGAAACACCTTAAAATACCTTCAAATTTGAGTTGCCACTCTTTCCACTATGTGATCACTCTTCTCATTCTAGACTGGCTGAAATGAGAAGCCTAATAGAGACACTCAGGACAATTTATGAGCTTTTTAAATGACATGGGGAGTTGATTAAAGTCCAATAATATAATCCCAAGTTATTATCATCCTTTTATCATCTTTAAAACCTACAAGAAATAAGAAATTATCAAATAAAATAGTCCCCTACTCCATCTGTACAGATTTTAAACAATATGACTCTATGGCTTTGATCCTCATGGAGTTTCCAAAAAAATTTATTCAGGTCCTAACGTCAAATTATTCCATATGGTTAAATTTTGAACCTTATTTCTCTAATTAGGTCCCAAAAAGGGTTTTTGAATGGTTTTAGGTGTATTGGCCCTTTAAAGATTGTTCATAAACCTCTGACATTGGAGTTCTGAACCAACACCCAAAAGTGCTTTTTAAGAACCCCCTTTAACCTCATAAAACTTTTTGGAATCACATGAAAGCCTCTAGGTAGGTATGAGAATTTGAAGTGAGCTTCTCAATTTAACCCCTTCTCTTTGCATACCATGTCATGACATTGGGTATGAGAATGATCAATTTAGGGTTTCTTGATTTCAACAGCTCCAATAGGTCAAATTATGCCCCATGGGTCTGTCCTAGTACATTTAATCCACTTGATATCACTCCAAATGGTTTTTAACTCCATTGTGTATTCTATAAAGCTTGTGAAAGTAATGAAGCTTTGTTGATGGAGTTTGTAGTTATACTGATTGAGTTCACAGTTTTTGTTATGGATTCAACATCTCTATGTAACCCTTATTGGTTAGAGAATCATATTTGATTTCAAATATTATATAAAGGTTATTTTTATCTTTTTTTAGGTTTATTTGAGCTTATCCAACCTTCATCTAGTCCTTTCTTTCCCATAGTTATCAATTTCATCATTTTCCCAAAATTGCCATCTCTACGCAAGCTAAAACTACCCCTAGTTTGAGACAAAATAGAGATGGTTTTCCTTATTATATAATAAAATAAAACTATTTTTGAGTGTCTCATGGGTCCCAATGATGTTATGTACCAAATTTTATATTAAAATTCCAAGGATATAACTTCCAAATCTTGGCATTTGCTAGGTAGGCTTATGAAGAAGATAGTCTATGTAAGGAGGTGAATGTGGACTGAGATACCACTATTTGTGTTCATTAGATATGGTCATATTAAAAATAATATATAATAAAACTTATTGTATTGTTTTCATACTATCCTCTAACTTCAATGTCTCCTTTGTGGGCTTATAATGCTCAAAACTATCACTCTTCCCCCTAACTACCTAGTACATATTTAATTGTAAGTGTATCCAAGGGTTTGAGTGAGCTCTTCTATCTTATCCAAGGATTTTTATAGATCATATTGATATTGGTATATATTTCCATGTGTTATCCATTATTTTTTCCTTACCATAACATCTCATGGATTTCTCTTAACAAAAACAAACCTCACCCTACATTACCCTACTATTTTGTTCATTGTCTAGGTCATAATCAACAGACTATAGGTTATTTTGGATCTTACAAGGTTTGATCAAGGTTATTAGATGAAAATTTTGTATTTATAACCTCTAAATATTATTTATTTTCACCTTATATTCCTTTTGAAAGTTTTGAAACACTCTCAAACACACCCTTATAGCTCACTCTTTGACATTTGACTGGGACAGTTCTATTTGACCCATGTCTATAGGGTATCATGGTCTTGTGAGACCCTGGTGATTGTGTTAAGAGTAATTTTTTTACTCAATAAAACAATATAAATCTTTTTCATACCTTTATTTTCCTCTTTGTGCTCAACGACCATCAAGACACCATTGTTTTATTCATTTCCCTTTGATTGAGAAAAGGGCTCATTGACGTTGCCTAAAGGTGGAAAGAATGTGAGAAATATTATTTATAGGTGTGAGAGGGTCTTTTGAACTCAACTTGATTTCAAAAAATGTTTATAAAGTATCATATTTTATGTGAAATTCTCAAAAAATCACCTAGTCTCATCTTTATAGGTCATTGTTCAGTGTATTGGTTGTAGGTGTCATTTCAGCCCTGTGTACAGACAAAGGAGTAACCATAAGAGGTCACCATGCCAAGCATAATTCCTTATAATTTATTATTTAGATCATGGATTTAATTGAAACACTTAAATTTAGAACCAAGGTTATTATAACCTAGAATATCAAAACTCCAAGCATAAGGTCACTTTCCTTTACAACTCTATAGGTGATTACTTCAAGGTTTTAGTGGCTTAAAAAGCATCTTATGACTCTTCAATCACCCCTTTTCACTCACAATTTATCAATTAAAATTGGAATGAGAATTTTATGTGGTGGATACTAATAAACCAAATAATCAATAACATTATAAACTTTTCTTTTCATGATGTACATTATCTCAAAAAACCTCAAGGATCTTTGTTTGGTCCATTTGGGGACTAAGAACCCAGTTTGATATTTTCCTCCTTAGAAGTGAAAAAATTTAATTGTGTAGTATATTAATTATTAATGGAATGAAATACATGGATATTTTGGAATTTTAGGACTCAAACATTAATTCCACCATGTACTCCATGACTTACACCTCCGTATAACCTCTTGGAAACCCTGTGGAAGTTGACTGTGAATTGGCTAGGTAGTGAACAAGGAAGAAGTGGGTAGTTTTGATTATAAAAGGTGGTAAAAACCTATAAAAAGGTAATTAAATGAAATAAATCTTCAATCATGAACTTAATAATATTAAAAATCTTCAAGATCTTCCTCCACATTGCAAAAAACATATGGTATGCACCCATGATTTCCATCTTTGAGAAACAAGAATAATTTTGAAATATCATTCAAGGGAATTAAGAGAGAAGTGTTTTATGATGGAAAAAACAATATATATGGAATAATAGGATTGGTAAAACATATACCAAAACCAAACAACTTCAACCATTTTTGAGTTCAAGCAATTTGGACAAATTGAGACCCTACTTGGTTTCATAGGCAGCTTTGAGGATTGAACCTTCTTAATGATGGTTAATAAAGGAGGAGGAATAAATATAAAAAAACATTTCACTAAATTTAATATATCTCATTATCCTAGAATTCCACAAATCGATTTCTCCCAACTTAGCTTGTACGACCTGTGGTGAGTGAAAGTCTTTGACTAGTTTTGACCCTTTCGAGGAGCAATGGGGACAAAAAGGTGAAATTTATAGTTTATGAAGCTACCAAAATAATATAATAATGTAATAAATTATGGGTAATATCAAGAGACAAATTTTAAGTTCCTTCACCTGCAAAAATCTGTACAAATCTATACAAGTGGCTAAAAAATCCCTTTTTCAAGTGTTTTCTTGATTTTAACTTTCACCTATAGACTTGGTCAGTTAAAAATAGTTATTTAAGACCCATTAGGACACATTATATGTGAAATAACCATATTATACTTTTAAAATTCCTAATAATCTTGTACAAAACATTAAATGCCCATTTTTTACCTTTAAAAAGACCCACAGTGACATGAAATACTAATGCAAAGAGTGACCAAGGATAATATAACATTTATTGACATTAAATGGCCTATGAAACACTTCATGACAAAGTTATTACTTATATGGTTGACTCATTTTTATTTTGGGGTAAAAATGGTCAATATTCTTGGTGATTCATAGGGGTGGTATGCTTGTTATGCCTAGGACCAGTTGCCTTACACCTCCATTGGGCACAAAGTCATGCATATGGACACTCTAACTGATTTAATAGGGTATTTGACTCAATGGAAACAATATTTTTTACCCACACACATAAAATAAAATACACACACCAAAAAAGGGAAGGAAACACACAACTTGTGCTTTAATAACACTTAGGAAACACAACAACAAACTAAAACAAAACCAAACTAAACACACACTATCCTAAAATAATATCTCCCTTTTGGATAAAAGGGAAATTCTGAAACTCTTTTTGACTCACATAATTAAGGGATACATGATACATGTTTCCATTTGAACATTGGCATGAAATCCTTCATCTTTTTCATGGTGTTGGCCAATCTACTTGGCATGGATTTCAATGCAGTTGAGACAACTTCAAACAAATCACCTATAAAGATGAATTATTATTTCACTTCAACTACCTTAGCTTCTTCATAAGACTCAGTTACTACATGATCTAATGATGCCTCACCAAATCATGTTTCTTGGCTCCCCATGATGTCTTAAGAATGAACACATGGTTTGTCAGCTGTAAATTCTTCAAGCTCATCAAGGAGATTAGTGTAATATTCCCAATATTTATCATTGTCTCTCATGGATACTCCTTGCTTTATCTTCTCATATAATTTTCCTTCAACCTTGAAAAGTTCTTCAAGCTCTTGTATAAATTCAATCTACTACAACCATTCTTCTTTGTCATCTCTCACATCAAGGATCATGTCTTCCTCATGAAATTCTTCTTCAAATACCTCATCTTGATCCTTGGTCATATGGTCCACTCCAATTCTATCCCCATCCTTCTTATGAGAAGCTATAACTTTATTTGAGTCTTCTTTCTCTTGGTTCAAGAAGGATGAGTTATGCTTAATATCCCCAAGTGGAGTTCTAATGATAAATTATTCTTCATCATTACTTATGTCATCCTCTTTCTTTGATACAAATTGAATTTGTTCCTCCTTTGATGCTTCCCTTAAAAGTGTTTCTTCTTAAAAAATGGATGGGGTGGGAGGGTGTCCAATGGATGAATAGCTGAAGAAAGAATGTAAGGTGTAGTGAGATGCTCATGAATGGATATGGAAGAAAGAGAAAGATCTTGAAATTACTCTTGGATAACAACAAGGCTTTGCTGGGTTGAGGGCACATCAATTTCATCATTTTCTTGGACTTATCCTTTAACCTCTTTCTTTCCCCAAGACTTCAAAATTTGGTCCCAACTTGGAAGCTCAGAACTAGTAGGCTCTTTTGAGGATTGAATAGGTTCTTCTTCAAGGAGAGGAATGGTGGAAGAGAGATATATAGGTCTATGGGTTGGGGATGGAGTGTGATGTTCATGGATGGGCATGGAGATGGGTGAAACTTCTTGAATGGGATTTTAAGGGAGAGGTAAGATAGGATGAGAAATATGAAGGATATATTTTTCATAAAATATTTCATCATCCTCCTCATCTTCTTGAGGATCTTCATAGCTTTCTGGAGATTCTTTTATAGCTACAACTTGTTTCATATCCTCTTGGGTTTCCCATCTCTCTAACCTATCAATCCATCATTGAAAAGCCTCTCTTTCCATAGATAATCATTCACTAATGACATATTAATTATATTCTTTAACATATCCCCACATGTCCATTAATAATCCAACTAAAACTATTAACAAATCCACAAGACCACTAAGAGTTTCAACACAACACTTATCTAGCACACTCATATGCTTTTCCAATTATAGAAACTTTGGCATAAATACCCACAAATTTTGAGAATGAAAGGTGTAGTAAGCTTGGACAAAGTGATTGGGATGTTTAATTTCTTCAAGAAAGGTTTTCAAAGCTTCATATTTTTCCTCCCAACTAATTGTGTTGCTTGACTCCTCATGACAAGGCTGAGGTTAATATGGGTCATATGGTTGGTAAAAAATATCATATTCATTTGGAAATGGCCTAGGTTGACCATAAGATTGCCATGACTCATAGGGAGGATGGTATTCTTGATAGGACTATTGAAAAGGATAGAAAGGGTCATAAAAAGGTTGATAGGGAGGTGTATGGTAAAGATTCTCCTCATAGCCATCCATATAAACTTCATAAGTCACATGAAATGATAATAATTGATAAAAATATTAAACAATAGATACATAGATTGATTACAACCAAAAATTCATTTGGAGTCACCATTGGTGCTTGCTTGGATGCTTCCAAATGTTGATAAGAGAGAAGGCACACCAATAATCTTCCCACTATTTTGAATTTGTCCCATCAGGCATGCCAAAATTATTATCATAAAATTGTGCATCCTGGGACACTCTATGAAGCTCCTATGATTTGATGTAACATTGAATCATCTCTCAAGTTGTGGGTGAACTTGTAGGAGAGATTAATCTCTAGATTTTAAGGGCTAGCTCGCTAGATATGAATTATGTGCTTATGCTACTAAAACTACCTATTATGGGTGAAAAGGGAGAGAAAGATACACAAAGAAAATCTAAACTAGGAGGTGATACACCAAAAGTTTCTTCCATTCATACACTTTGAATTTCATAATGAACTAAGACAACCAAACTAACCTCAACACCATTAATGGAGCTCCCTAGCATCAATGTTTCTCATGAAGGCAATTAATAACTCAAAAAATGAAGGAAAGTTAAGGGAAGGTTAAATATGACACTTCCAAAATCATACACACTTCAAGAGTCTATTACAATAACATACACTTCATGAAACTTGTTAGAAGATAAGTCATTTGTAGCAGCACATTCAAGGATTCCACGAAAACAAGATGAACTCAATATATACTTAACATTCAAGATGGATCACTTCAAAAATTAGTGAAAATGGAATTATATTATAACCATATTGCTTTTAATTATCTTAAGTAGAAATCAAGTTACAATTTTGGAAGGGCTTCACCATGGCAAGAGTTGGAATCCTTTGCAAAGCCAAAATAGCTTGCATTTATAGAATGTGAGAAGAGAGAGACAAAAGAGAAGTCCAAAGGACAAGTGTAAAAGTTATCCCATAAGTTAAAAATCATGGGAATCAAGTGTAAGAGAGGTCAAAACACTGATGTAGACTTATGTCCATCTCAAACCAAACAACTCCCTCACATGTGGCATAGGAAATCTTCCACTTTCCCTCAAAAAATGCCTTCAACATTGATACTTCTTGATCATTCCAATGAATATTAGCGATAATTGTAACATTATCACTAAGAATAGGGGGATATAACTAGGCATTTACATGCATTTGAAGTTTCTTTGATCATTGATATTCTTGTACACAAGCACAATCATTGTCTACTGCCATGATCACCCTCTATTAGAATTGTTTTGCTAATTGTCACTAGAAATCACTTCATATATCTCAAATTATACATAAAATAGGTGTTATTACACCTTTATAGGCACCTTATATGCTCATATCCACCCAAAACACCTTAAAATACCTTCAAACTTGAGTTTTCACTCTTTTCATTATGTGATCACTCTTCTCATTCTAGACTGGCTAAAATGAGAAGCCTAATAGAGACACTTAGGAAAATTTATGATATTCTTAAATGACATGGGTAGTTGATTCAAGTCCCAATATATCCTCCCAAGTGATTAATATCCTTTTATCATCTTCAAAACCTACATGACATTAGAAATTATTAAATAAACTAGTCATATACTCCATCCATATGGATTTTACACAATATGGCTCTATGGATTTGATCCTCAAGGAGTTTACAACAAATTTCCTTCTGTTCCTAAGGTCAAATTATTCCATTTGGGTACACTTTGAACCTCATCTCTCCAATCGGGTCCTAAAAAGGGTTTTAGGTGTATTGGCCCTTTAAAGATTGTTCATAAACCTCTAATGTTGGAGTTCTAAACCAACACCCAAAAGTGATTTTTTAGGACCCACTTCAACCTCATAAAAATTATTGGAACCCAATTCAATCCTCTAGGTAGGTATGATCATTTGAAGTGACATTCTCAATTGCACCCCTTCTCTTTGCATACCATGTCATGACATTGGGTATGAGAAATCTCAATTTGTGGTTTCTTTTTCATTTTAATAGATCTAATAGCTCAAATTATGCCACATGGGTCTATCTTAGTCCATTTAATCTACTTTATATCACTCAAAAAAAATTTGAGCTCCCTTGTGTATTCTATAAGACTTGTGAAAGTAATGAAGCTCTGCTGATGAAGTCCGTAGTTATACTAATGGTGTCCATAGTTTTTTTTGTGGCTTCAACATATGTATGTAACCCTTATTATTTAGAGAATACTAATTGATTTAAAATATTATATCAATGTGTTTTATCTTGTGTTAGGTGTCCTCAAGCTTATCCAACCTTCATCTAGTCCTTGCATGCCTCTAGTTATCAATTTCATCATTTTTCCAAAATTGCCATCTCCATGAAAGCTAAAACTGCCCCTACTCTAAGACAAAATAGAGAGGGTTTGCCTTCATATATCATAAAATACAAATATTTTAGAGTGTCTCATTGGTTCCAATGATGGTGCGTACCAAATTTTAGCTTCCAACTACAAGGATAGAGCTTCCAACTCTTGGCATTTGCTAGTTAGGCTTATAAAGAAGGTAGTATGTATAAGAAGGTGAATGTGAACTGAGACACCCCTATTTGTGATCATTAAATATGGTTAGATTCCAAATGATATATCATTAACCTTCCCCAAGTATTTTAATACTATCCTCTAACTTCAATTTCTCCTTTGTGGGCTTCCAATGCTCAAAACTATCACTCGTCCCCTTACTATCTGGTACACACTTGATTGTAAGTGTATCCAAGGGTATGAGTAAGATATTTTGTCTTATCCAAGGATTTGTATAGATAATAATTATCTTTGTTTATATTTACATGTTTTATCCATTATTTTTTCCTTACCATAGCATCTCATGGATTTCTCCTATAAAAAATAAACCTCACCCTAGGTTACTGTACTATTTTGTTCATTATCTCGATCATAATCAACTGATTATAGGTTATTTTGGATCTTAAAAGGTTTGATCAAGGTTATAAGTTGACCATTTTAGATTTATAAACTCCCAATAGTATTTATTTTCACCTTATATTCCTTTTTAAAGTGTTGAAACACTCTCAAACACACCCTTATAACTCATTATTTGACATTTGACTGGGATAGTTCCATTTGACCCATGCCTGTAGGGTAACATGGCCTTGTGAGACCCTAGTGATTATGTTAGAGTCCTATTTTTTATTAATAAAACCATATAACTCTTTTAAATACCTGTAATCTCCTCTTTATGCTCAACAACCATCAAGACACCATTATTTTGTTCATTTCCCTTTGACTGAGAGAAGGGCCCATTGACCCTACCTGAAGGTGGAAAGAATGTGAGAAATATTATTTACAGGTGTGAGAGGGTATTTTAAAATCAAATAGAGTTCACATAATTTTTATCAAGTATCATATTTTATGTGAACTTCTCAAAACATGACCTAGTCTCATCTTCATAAGTCACTATTCAGTGTATTGGCTATAGGTGCCATTTCAGGCCTGTGTACGGATAGGATAGTGACCATAGGAGGTCCCCATGCCAAGAATCATTCCTTATAAGTTATTTTTTAGATCATATATGTCCTTGAAACACTTAAATTTAGCACCAATATTATTATAACTTAGAAGATCAAAACTCCAAGCATAAGGTCACTTTCCTTTACAGTCCTAGAGGTGATTACTTCAAGGTTTTAGTGGCTTAAAAAGCATCTTATGACTCTTCAATCACCCCTTTAACCTCAAAATTTACCAATTAAAATTGGAATTATAATTTTATGTGGTGGAGACTACTAAACCAAATAATCAAAAACATTATAAATTCTTCTTGTCATGATATATGTTATCTCAAAAATCCTCAAGGATCTCTGTTTGGTCCATTGGGGGACTGAGAACCCAATTTGATATTATCCTCCTTTGAAGTTAAAAACTTCACTTTTGTATCATACTAAGTCTTCAAGGAATTAAATCCATGGATCTTTGGGAATTTTAGGACTCAAACATGAATTCAACCATGTACTCCATGACTCACACCTCCATACAACCTCTTGAAAACCCTGTGGAAGCTGATTGTGAATTGACTAGGCAGTCAACAAGGAAGAAGTGTGAAATTTTTCTTTGAAAATTTGGTAAATAACATATAAAATTTTATTTAAATGAAATAAATCTTCAATCATGAACCCAATAATATTAAACATCTTCAAGATCCTCCTCCACATTGCAAAAAACACAAGTTATGCACCCATGACTGCCATCTTTGAGAAACAAGCATAATTTTGAAATATCCTTCAATGGAATAAAGGGAGAAGTTTTGGATGATGGAAAAAAAATTATAGGTCATAATATGAGTGGTAAACCACATTCCAAAACCAAACATCTTCAACCATTTATAAGTTCAAGAAATTTGGATAAATCTAGACCATGCTTGGTTTCATAGGCAGCTTTGAGGACTGAACCTTATTAATGATGGTTCATAAAGGAGGAAGCATCAATATAAAAAAAAAATCACTAAATTTAATCTAACCTAGTATACTATCATTCCACAAATCCATTTCTCCCAAATCAACCTGTACAACATGTGGTGAGTGAAAGTCTTTGACTAGTTTTGACCCTTCTGAGGAGTAATAGGGAAGAAAAGGTGACATTTGTAGTTTTTGAAGCTACCAAAAAAATATGATCATGGAAGTGAGTATGGGGAAGATAAAGAGACATCATTTAAGTGCCTTCACTTTTAAAAAACTATACAAATCTGTACAAGTGGCTAAAAACTCCCCTTTTCAAGTGTTTTCTTTATTTTAACTTGCACTTACATACTTGGTCAATTAAAAATAGTTATTTAAGATCCAATAGGACAAATTTAATGTGAAATCACCCTATTAGACTTGAAAATTTTCCAAGAAACTTGTATAATGCATTAAATGCCCATTTTTGACCTTTGAAAAGACCCAAAGTGACATGGAACAATAATGCAAAGAGTGACCAAGGATAATATAACATTTATTGACATTAAATGGAATATGAAACACTTCATGACAAATTTTTTGCCTATGTTTTTGACTTATTTTGACTGGGGGGTAAACATAGTCAATATTCTTGGTGATTCATAGGGTGGCATGCTTGTTATGCCTAGTACCAGTTGCCTTACACCTCTATTGGGTATGGAGTCATGCATATGGACACTCTAACTGATTTTACAGGATATTTGACTCAAGGGAAATAATATGGTTGACCTACACACACAAAATCAAAGACACACACCAATAAATGGAACAAAACACACAACTTGTGCTTCAAGAGCATTTAGGGAACACAACAACAAATTGAAACAAAACCAAACTAAACACACACTATCATAAAAGAATATCTCCCTCCTAGATCAAAGGGAAAGTCTGAAACTATTTTTTCTTCATATAATGAAGGGATACATGAGACATGTTACCATTTGAACATTAGCATGGAAGCCTTTATCTTTCTCATGGTGTTCACCAATCTTCATGCCATGGTTTTCAATGTAGTTGAGACAAATTCAAACAAATCACCTATAAAGATGAATTATTCTTGCACTTCAACTACCTTATCTTCTTTATAAGATGCCATAGTTGCTACATGATCCAATGATGCCTCACCAAAGCATGTTTCTTGGCTCCCCATGATGTCTTGAGATTGGACAAGCAGTTTTTTAGTTGCAAGTTCTTCAAGCTCATCAAGGAGCTTAGTGTAATCTTCCCAATATTGATCATTATCTCTCATGGATACTCTTTGATATATCTTCTCATATACGTTGCCTTTAACCTTGAAAATTTATTCAAGCTCTTATATAAATTAAATCTACTACAAACATTCTTCTTTGCCATCTCTCACATCAAGGATCACCTCTTCCTCATGAACTTCTTCTTCAAACACATCATCTTGATCTTTGGTCATGTGGTCCACTCAAAGTATATCCCCATTCTTTTTATGAGTATGTATAACTTAATTTGAGTCTTTTTTCTCTTGGTTCAAGAAGGGTGAGTTATTCTTGATATCCTAAAGTGGAGTTTCAATGATAAATTATTCTTAATCATTACTTGTGTCATCCTCTTACTCTGATGCAAATTGAATTTGTTCCTCCTTTGATGCTTCCCTTAAAAGAGTTTTTTATTCAAGAAGAGATGGAGTTGGAGGGTGGTAAATGGATTAATGAGCTAAAGAAAGAATGTAAGGTGTAGTGAGAGGCTCATGAATAGATATGGAAGAAAGAGAAAGCTCTTGAAATGAATCTTGGATAACAATAAGTATTTGTTGGGTTGAAGGCACATCACTTTCTTCCACATCCACCTCATGACTTTCATCATCTTCTTGGACTTCTCCTTTAACCTCTTTCTTTCCCAAAGACTTCACAATTTGGTCCCAAATTTTAAGATTAGAACTAATAGGCTCTTTTGAGGATTGAATAGGTTCTTCTTCAAGGAGATGAAAGGTGGAAGAGAGATATATAGGTCTATGGGTTTGGGATGGAGTGTTATGTTCATGGTTGGGCATGGAGATGGGTGAAACTTCTTGAATGGGATTTTGAGGGAGAGGTAAGATAGGATGAGCAATAGGAAGGAGATCTTATTCATACAGTATTTCATCATCATCCTCATATTCTTAATGCTCTTCATATATTTTTGGAGATTATTTCATAGCTACAACTTGTTCTATAGCCTCTTGGGTTTCCCATCTCTCTAACCTATCAATCCACCATTGAAAATCCTCTCTTGCCATATACAATACTTCACTAATGATATATTAATTCTCTTCTTTAACATACCCCCATATGTCCATTAAAAATCCAACTAAAACTCTTAACAAATACATAATACCATTAAGAGTTTCATCACAACACTTATCTAGCACATTCATATGCTTTTCCAATTCTAGAAACTTTGGCATAACTACCCAATTTTTTTGAGAATGAGAGGTGTAGTAAGCTTGGACAAAGTAATTTGGATGTTTAATTTATTCAAGCAAGGTTTTAAAAGATTCAAAATTTTCCTCCTAACTAATGGTGTTGCTTGACTCCTCATGACAAGGCTGAGGTGAATATGGGTCATATGGCTATTCAACAATAACATATTCATTTGGAAAGGGACTAAGTTGACCATAGGACTACCATGACTCATAGGGAAGATGGTATTCTTGATAATACTATTAAAAAGGATATAAATGGTCATAAAAAGGTTGATAGGGAGGTTTATGGTAATTATTCTCCTCATATCCATCAATATCAACTTCATAAGTCATATCAAATGACAAGAATTGATCAAAATCTTCAACAATAGATACCTAGACTACTTACAACTATAAATTCATTTGGAGTTGACATTTTTGCTTGCTTTGATGCTTCTAAAATATGATAAGAGAGAAGACACACCAATAATATTCCCACTATTTGTACCTTGTCCCATTGGGCATGCCAGAACTGTTGTCATCAAACTATGCACCCTAGGACACTCTATGAATCACCTATAATTTGATGCAACATTTAATCATCTCTCAATTTGTGGGTGAACTTGTAGGAGAGATGTATATCTATATTTTAAGGGCTATATCCCTAGATATGAATTTATGTGCTTATGCTACTAAAACTATGTATTATGGGTGAAAAGGGAGAGATAGATACATAAATAAAACCTAAACTAGGAAGTGATACACCAAGAGTTACTTCCATTCATACACTTCAAATTATACAAGATGAACTCAATCTATACTTGACATTAAAGATGGATCACTTCAAAAATTAGTGAAAATGGACATATAGTATAACCAACTTGCTTTTCATTATCTTAAGTTCAAATCAAGGTACAATTTTAGTGGGGCTTCACCATGCCAAGAGTTGGAATCCTTTGCAAAGCCAAAATGGATTGCATTTATAGAATGTGAGAAAAGAGAGAGAAAAGAGAAGTCCAAAGGACATAAGTAAAAGTTTCAAATTTCTCCAATCAATTACAAATAATGATAATGAGGTGCAAGAGAGGTCAAAAAATTGATGTGGACATGTGTCCATCTCAAACCAAACAACTCCCTCACATGTGGTGTAGGAACTCTTCCACTTTCCCTGGAATAATGCCTTCATAATTGGCCCCTATTGAGCATTCCAAGGATGATTAGGGACAAGTTTAACATGTTAAATAATAATATGGGTTTATAAGAAGGCATTTACATGCATTGGAAGTTTCTTTTATCATTGATATTCTCTTATACAAGCACAATCATTGTCTGCTGCCATGATCACCCTCCATTAGGCTTGTTTTGACAATTAACACTAGAAATATATTCATATTTCTCAAATTATCCATAATATAGGTGTTTTATACCTTTATAGTCACATTATATTCTTGGATCCAACCAAAACACCTTAAAAGACCTTCAAATTTGAGTTGCCACTCTTTCCACTCTGTGATCACTCTTCTCATTCTGGACTAGCTGAAATGAGAATCCTAATAGAGACACTTAGGAAAATTTATGAGATTTTTAAATGACATGGGGAGTTTATTAAAGTCCCAATATACCATCCTAAGGTATTATCATCCTTTGATCATCTTCAAAACTTTCAAGACAAAAAGAAAATATCAAATAAACTAGTCCCCTACTCCATCCGTACAGATTTCACACAATATGACTTTATGGATCTGATCCTCTTAAATTTTTCAAAAAATTTCCTTCAAGTCCTAAATTCAAATTATTCCATCTGGGTATATTTTTAACCTCATCTCTCCAATCAGGTCCCAAAAAGGGTTTTTGAAGGGTTTTAGGTGCATTGTCCCTTTAAAGATTGTTCATAAACCTCTGATGTTGGAGTTCTAAACCAACAAAATTGATTTTTTTAAGACCCCATTAAAACTCATACAACTTCTTATAATCCCATGTAATTCTCTAGGTAGGTATGAGAATTTTAAGTGACCTTTTCAATTTCACCCATTATCTTTGGATACCATGTCATGACATTAGGTATGAGAATGATAAATTTGTAGTTTCTTCTTCATTTCAATAGCTCTAATAGGTCAAATTATGCCCCATGGGTCTGCCCTAGTCAATTTAATCTAATTTATAATAATCCAAATGGTTTTGAGCTCCATTTTTCATTCTATAAGGCCTGTGAAAGTAATGAATCTCTACTGATGGAGTCTGTAGTTATACTGATGGAATCTATAGTTTTGTTTATGGCTTCAACATCTATATGTAAAATTAATTGGTTAGAGCATCCTACTTTATTTAAAAGATTATATCAAGGTGTTTTATCTTGTGTTAGGTTTCCTCCATCTTATCCAACCTTCATCTAATCCTTGCTTACCTCTAGTTATCAATTTCATCATTTTCCCAAAATTGCCATCTCCATGCAAGCAAAAACTACCCCTACTCTGAGACAAAATATATAGGGTTTTCCTTGATATCTAATCAAATAAAACTATTTTAGAGTGTCTCATTGATCCTAATGATGGTGTGTACAAAACTTGAGATTTGAATTCCAAGGATAGACCTTCCAACTCTTGGCATTTGCTAGGTAGGCTAATGAAGAAGACAGTCTATACAAGGAGGTGAATGTGGACTAAAACACCCCTATTTATGATAATTACATATGGTTATATTTAAAATATTATATTATTAACCTTCCCTGAGTGTTTTCATACTATCCTCTAACTTCAATTTCTCCTTTGTGGGCTTCTAATGCTCAAAACAATCACTCTTCCCCTTGACTACCTAGTACACACTTAATTTTAAGTGTGTCCAAGGGTCTGAGTGAGCTCTTCTATCTTCTCCAAGGATTTGTATAGATAATATTGATCTTGGTGGAGATTTACATGTGGTATCTATTATTTTTTCTATACCATAACATCTCATGGATTTCTCTTAATAAAAACAAACCTCACCCTAAGTTACCCTACTATTTTATTCACTATCTGAGTCACAGTCAACTGACTATAGGTTATTTTGGATCTTACAAGGTTTGATCAAGGTTATTAGATGAACCTTTTGGATTTATAACCTCCAAATAGTATTTATTTTCACTTTATATTCCCTTTGAAAGTGTTAAAACACTCTCAAACACACCCTTATAGCTCACTCTTTGACATTTGACTAGGACAGTTCCATTTGACCCATGTCTATAGGGTATCATGGCCTTGTGAGACCCTAGTGATTGTGTTAGAGTCATTTGTTTACTTAATAAAACCATATAACTATTTTTCATACCTATAATCTCCTCTTTGTGCTCAATAACCATCAAGACACCATTATTTTGTTCATTGCCCTTTTATTGAGAAAAGGGCCCATTGACCCTGCCTAAAGGTGGAAAGAATGTGAGAAATCTTGTTTAAAGGTGTGAGAGGGTATTTTGGACTCAAATTGAGTTCATAACATGTTTATCAAGTAACATATTTTATGTGAACTTCTCAAGACATCACCTAGTCTCATCTTCATAGGTCATTGTTCAGTGTATTGCTTGTAGGTGCCATTTCAGGCATGTGTATAGATAGGGGAGTGAGCATAGGAGGTCACCATGCCAAGAATAATTCATTATAAGTTATTTTTTTGGATCATGGATTTCCTTGAAACACTTAAAGTTAGCACCAAAGTTAGTATAACCTATAAGATCAAAACTCCAAGCATAAGGTCACTTTCCTTTATAGTCGTATAGGTGATTACTATCTGGAAACACAACAACAAATTGAAACAAAACCAAAATAAACACACACTATCCTAAAATAATGTGTCTCTCCTGGATCAAAGGGAAAGTTTGAAACTCTTTTTGTCTCATATAATTAAGGGATACATGAGACATGTTTCCATTGGAACATTGGTATAAAAGCCTTCATCTTTCTCATGGTGTTGGCCAATCTCCTTGGCATAGATTTCAATGCATTTGAGACAACTTCAAAAACATCACCTATAAAGATGAATTATAATTTAACTTCAAATAGATAAGATTCTTCATAAGACTCCTTAGTTTCTACATGATCTAATGATACCTCCCAAAATCAAGCTTCTTGGCTCCCCATGATGTCTTGAGAATGGACAAGTGGTTTGTCAACTGTAATTTCTTCAAGTTCATCAAGGAGCTTAGTGTAATATTCCCAATATTGATCACTATCTCTCATGGAGACTCCTTGCTCTATCTTCTCATTTACTTTTCCTTCAACCTTGAAAATCTTTTCAAGCTCTTGTAGAAATTCAATCTGCTACAACCATTCTTCTTTTCCATCTCTCACATCAAGGATCACCTCTTCCTTATGAACTTCTTCTTAAAAAAACTCATCTTGATCCTTGGTAATATGGTCCAGTCCATGTCTATCATCATCCTTCTTATGAGTAGTTATAAATTCATTTGATTCTTCTTTCTCTTGTTTAAATATTGGTGAGTTATGTTTGATATCCCCAAATGGATTTCTAATGATAAATTCTTCTTCATCATTACTTATGTCATCATTTTGCTTCTCCATAAATTGAATTTGTTCCTCCTTTGATGCTTCCCTTAAAAGAGTTTTTTTATTCAAGAAGAGATGCAGTGGGAGGTTGGAAAATGTATGAATGAGCCCAAGAAATAATGTAAGGTATAGTGAGAGGCTCATGAATGGATATGGAAGAAAGAGAAAGCTCTTGAAATGACTCTTGAATAACAACAAGGCTTTGTTGGGTTGAGGGCACATCACTTTCTTCCATAGAAACCTCATGAATTTCATCATCTTCTTGGACTTCTCCTTTAACCTCTTTATTTCACCAAGACTTCACAATTTGGTCCCAAGTTGGAAGCTTGGAACTAGTAGGCTCTTTTGAGGATTGAATAAGTTCTTCTTCAAGGAGAGAAATGGTTGAAGAGAGATATATAGGTCTATGGGTTGGGGATGGAGTGTGATGTTCATGGATGGGCATGGAGATGGGTGAAACTTATTGAATGGGATTTTGAGGGAGAGGTAAGGTAGGATGAGCAATAAGAAGGAGATCTTCTTCATACAAGATTTCATCATCCTCCTCATCTTCTTGAGGCTCTTCATAGCTTTTTGGAGATTCTTTCACAATTGTAACTTGTTCTATAGCCTCTTGGGTTTCCATCTCTCTAACTTATAAATCCACCATTGAAAAGCCTCTCTTGCCTTAGAAATCCTTCACTAATGACATATTTATTCTCTTATTCAACATACCCCCACATGTCCATTAACAATCCAACTGAAACTCTTAACAAATACACAAGACCACTAAGAGTTTTATCACAACACTTATCTAGCACACTCATATGCTTTTATAATTCTAGAAACTTTGGCATAACTACCCACAAATTTGGAGAATGAGAGGTGTAGTAAGCTTGGACAAAGTGATTGGGATGTTTAATTTCTTCAAGCAAGGTTTTCAAAGATTCATATTTTTCCTCCCAACTAATTGTGTTACTTGACTCCTCATGACAAGGCTGAGGTGAATATGGGTCATATGGCTAATCAAAAATAGAATATTCATTTGGAAAGGGACTAGGTTGACCATAGGACTACCATGACTCATAGGGAGGATGGTATTCATGATAGGATAATTAAAAAGGATAGAAAGGGTCATAAAAAGGTGTATAGGGAAGTGTATGGTAAGGATTCTCCTCATAGCCATCCATATAAACTTCATAAGTTACATGAAATGACAAGAATTGATCAAAATATTCAATAATAGATACCTAGACTACTTACAGCTAGAAATTTATTTGGAGTCACCATTGGTGCTTGTTTGTATGCTTCCAAAAGCTATTAAGAGAGAAGACACACCAATAATATTCCCACTATTTAGACCTTGTCCCACCGGGCATGCCCAAACTATTATCATCAATTTTTTTCACCTTAGGACACTCTATGAAGCTCTTACAATTTAATGAAACATTGAATCATCTCTCAAGTTGTGGGTGAACTTGTAGGAGAGATGAATCTCTAGATTTTAAGGGCTAGCTCCCTAGATATGACTTGATGTGATTATGCTACTAGAACTACCTATTATGGGTGAAAAGGGAGATAAATATACATAAATCAAACATAAAATAGGAGGTGATACACCAAGACTTTCTTCCATACATACACTTGGAATTTGTATAATGAACTAAGACAACCAAACTAGCCTCAACACCATTAATGGAGCTCCATAGAATTAGTGTTTCTCATGAAGGAAAATAACAACTCCAAAAATTAATGCAAGTGAAGGGAAGGTTAGATATGACACTACCAAACTCATACACATTTCAAGAGTCTATTGTAGTAGCATACACTTCATGAAACCTGTTAGAAGAGAAGTCATTTACAGTAACACATTCAAAGATTGCATGAAAACAAGATGAACTCAATATATACTTGAAATTCAAGATGGATCAGTGAAAATGGACTTAGAGTATAATGAGATTTATTTTCATTAGTTTAAGTAAAAATCAAGGTATAATTTTGGTGGGGCTTTGCCATGCCAAGAGTAGGAATCCTTTGCAAAGCCAAAATGGCTTACATTTTTAGAATGTGAGAAGAGAGAGAGAAAAGAGAAGTCCAAAGGACATAAGGACAAGTGTTAAAGTTCTCCCATTAGTTACAAAGCATGAGAATTAGGTGTAAGAGAGGTCAAGAAACTGATGTGGACATGTGTCCATCTCAAACCAAGCAACTTTCTCACATGTGGTGTGGGAACTCTTCCACTTTCCCTTGAAAACTTCCTTCATCTTTGGCCCCTCTTGAGAATTCCAAGGTAGATTAGGGACAATTGTAACATGAGAAATAATAATATGGGGTTACAAGTAGGCCTTTACATGTATTGGAAGTTTTTTTATCATTGATATTTTCTTACACAAGCATAATCATTATTTACTTCCATGATCACCCTCTATTAGGCTTGTTTTGACAATTGGCACTAAAAATCTCATATTTCTAAATTTATCCATTAAATAAGTGATATGACACCTATATAGGAACCTCATATGCTCAGCTCCACCCAAAACACCTTAAAATACCTTTAAATTTGAGTTGCCACTCTTTTCACAATGTGATCACTCCTCTCATTTTGACTGGCTGAAATGAGAAGCCTAATAAAGACACTTAGTAAATTTTTTGAGATTTATAAATGACATGGGGAGTTGATTCAAGTCCCAATATATCATCCCAAGTGATTATCATCCTTTGATCATCTTCAAAACCTGTAAGACATAATAAGTTGTCAAATAAACTAGTCCCCTACTCCATCCATATAGATTTTGTACGATATGACTCTATTGCTATGATCCTCATGAATTTGACAACAAATTTCCTTCAAGTCCTAAAATAAAATTATTCCATCTGGGTACATTTTTAACCTCATCTCTCCAATTGGGTCCCAAACAAGGTTTTTGAAGGGTTTTAGGTGCATTGTCCCTTTAAAGATTGTTCATAAACCTATGATGTTGTAGTTTTGAACCAAGAACAAAAAGTGCTTGTTTAGGACTCCCTTCAACCTCCTGCAACTTCTTGGAATCTCATGAAAGCCTCTAGGTAGGTATGATCATTTTAAGTGACCTTCTCAATTTCACCCCTTCTCTTTACATACCCTATCATGACATTGGGTATGAGAATGATCAATTTGGGGTTTCTTATTCATTTCAATATCTCCAATAGGTCAAATTATGCCCCATGGGTCTATCCTAGTCCTTTCCATCAACTTGATATAATTCTAAATTTTTTTGAGCTCCCTTGTGCATTCTGTAAGGGCTGTGAAAGTAACGAAGCTCTGTTGATGGAGTTTGTAGTTATACCGATGGAGTCCATAGTTTTTTCTGATGGATTCAACATCTCTATATAACCCTTCATAGTTAGAGTATCTTGATTGATTTAAAATATTCTAGAAAGGCGTTTTATCTTTTTTGAGGTTTCCTCTAGCTTATCTAACCTTCATCTAGTCCTTGCTTACCTTTGGTCATCAATTTCATCATTTTTCCAAAATTTCCATCTCCATGCAAGCTAAAATTTCCCCTAATTTGAGATAAAATAGAGAGGGTTTTCCTTGCAATATCATCAAATCCAACTATTTGGGAGTGTCAAATGGGTCCCAATGATGGTGTGTACCAAATTTGAGATTCTAATTCTAAGGATAGACCTTCTGAATCTTGGCATTTGCTAGGCAAGCTTATGAAGAAGGCAGTCTATGGAAGGAGGTGAATGTGGACTAAGACACCCATATTTGTGATCATTTCATATGATTAGATTCTAAATTCTATATCATTAACCTTCCCTGAGAGTTTTCATACTATCCTCTAACATCAGTTGCTCCTTTATGGGCTTCTAATGCTCAAAACTATCACTCTTCCCCTTCACTGCCTAGTACACACTTAACTATAAGTGTATCCAAGGGTCTGAGTGAGCTCTTATATATTTTCCAAGGATTTTTATAGCTCATAATTATCTTGGTGGAGGTGTCCATATGTTATCCATTATGTTTTCCTTACCATAACATCTCATGGATTTCTCCTAACAAAAATAAACCTCACCCTAGGTTACCCTACTGTTTTCACACTGTCTCAGTCACAATCAACTGATTATAGGTTATTTTGGATTTTACAAGGTTTGATCATGTTAGCATAGTCTTTTTCCCACCTAGTGGTTTTACCTACATGTCATTTTAGCTTACTTAGGTTAGTTAATTAAGTCATTAGGGGTCATTTACCTTTAAGTGGGTTATAATTGTGAGTTAGGGTTTTACCTTTTTGGTGACTTAATCTCACCCTATATGTATATTTTCTCCTAAAGTGGCTAATGCAAACATTTATTTTATGGAATTTTCTTTTTTATGGAGCTCTCATTCTACCTCTATAGGAATTTGACATTCATCATGTGGCCGCTATTCATAGATAATATTGAAATCTATCATGGTACCAGAGCTTTCCTGATAGCCTCATGTATTTGTCTCCTTTGATAAGATCCTCCTACATTCACCTAGCTATTTTTTAATACTGTACAATTGTCATTTTTGACCTTGGAAGCATTTTATTAATCTACCTCAAAACTCATGTCAAAATTTCTTTGATGAAAAATTCATTTGCATATATTTTCTATATTTTTTGAGATCTAAAATGGGTTACTCTTAGTTTTTTGAGAAAGTTCATGGTTTTTCTAAAAAAATAATTTCTTTCATTTAGTTGGACATCTGTACGGACGAAGTAATCAACCTTGCAAACCCCAAAAATTTGCTTGTAGACCAAATCATGTTTTTTGGATGGTAATTACTTAATTCTAGACCAAATTGGGTTTTTGGAGTGCTATAACTTACTTGCAGACAAAATCAAGTTTTCAGCATTACTTTACTTCCAATTCATGAAGTTAAATAAAGTAGTCCAATAAACCTGAATTACACTACTTGGAAGTAATCGGGATTCTCCAAGGCAATTAATTGGAAGCAATTGAGCTTCTCTAGGGAAATTACTTAGAAGTAATCAGGATTCAATAGGGCCATTACTAATCCCTGGTGGTGGTAAATCAAGTCCAAAACCTCAATTTACTCTCCGTGGACCAATTTGGGTTTTCCAAGGTCAACTACTCATTAATTTTTTCAGTTGTAGCCATTTCAAAATATGAAGTAAAGTAGTTGAAAGAACCTAATTTACACTGTAAGACCAAATCAGGTTTTGGAGGTAATCTTACTGAATTTCAATCTTGAACTAAAGCAATTGGAAGAACTTGATTTACACTAGTAAGACCCACTCAGGTTTTCAAAGGGTGACTACTTGTTAATTTTTTTAAGTTGAAGTAGTTGGAGAACCCGAAGTAAAGCAGTGTTAGAAACCTGCACAACATTCAAGAGGGCATCAAATTTCATGTGAAAGGTAATAAAGAAATAGATTAAAGTTTTTGCCATTTTTGTATTTTTGGATAAAAAAACACAAGCCTAGAAAAAAAATCCATTTTTGGAAAGGGTCTAGGAATATGTGGGAGTAAGAACTTGTAAGTGCCATAAATTTCAATCTGTGGCTCTATTTTGGTTGTTATTTTTTTGAAAGTGCATAGTTTTTAAAACTCTACACATTGGTGATATTGTTTTGGACTCTTTCAACATCCATTTTTAATGGTATAATGGCTTAAATCTCACTTCATCTTTATTATACTCTTTCTTGGATGCATTATCAATTGAATCCATCCCTCTAGTTCCTTGTACTTATGTATCCAGTACTCAAGATGCATTTTTGATTGAATTTGATGTCTATATGAGCATGCTTGAGTTTGAAACATTCAAGGGGGGGTCACTATTGATAATTCTAAGGGGGTATTATGTTATGTTGTGCATTATTTCTTTTTCTACATTCTTCTTTACTTACTGCATCAATATTTACTTTTTCACTATGGATTCACTCTATATTAATCCACTTACACCATTTAATTATCATGAATGGAAACCTAGAATAGAAATCATCATGCAATCCAAGAGTTACCATCAAATTATAATGGGCACTTAGATTGAACCTACTGATTTTGGAGTGAAAATAAAATGGTTTAACCATTGTGACAAAGTTTATGGACTACTATGTCTCTCAATCTCCCTAGATCTACTCTTTCGCATCGAATTTGCCAAAACACCTACTAAAGTGTGGACCACAATATCCAAGCTCTTTGGAGTGCAGGATGTGATGAGAGGAGATGAACTGGAAAATAAGCTCATTAGATTGAGCCTAGATGAATTTGACACTCTTTATAAATTTTTCACCAAGTTTATACTTTTGAGATTGTAGTTGAAAGCATGTGGAATTGACAAGAAATATGAATAACTTGTTTTGTCGATACTTTCTAAACTAGGTCTTGAATATTCTGTATTTGTGTCCACTTTTCATGCCACTAAGAGTGCTCTTGACATTGCATGAAAGATGCCTTCTTTAGATACCTTTGTTACTGACCTAATTTAGGAGCAAGATAAGTTGATACATATGGGAACAGTCAAGTCATCTAAATCTCATGCATTACTTGCTAAGAAAGATAAGGCTTCTAATAGTAGAGAAATAAAAAGGATGGGAAGCGTGAAAATATTTCCACCTTTAAATCAAATAATGTGATCTCTTCTTCCAGTCATAATCCTAAGAAAGATTAGATCAAATTCGGGCATTGCTCAAGTAAGCATGATGAGATTAAATGTTTGAAGAAACAAATTTACCACATTACTAAACTTCTTATTTAGAACAACATAGGTGTTATAGATTCTATCAAACCATCTTCATCAACCCATGAATCCACTAAGGCAAACGAATCTAGAAAAGAAAAGGCAAAAGAGAATAATAAGGGGAAACATAAGGGCAAAGCCTTAGTTGCAGTTGTGCCTCCAACTCCTCCTACATGGGTCATTGACTCTAGTGCTTCACATCACATGGCCTCTTCACAGATTGAGTTCAATTCCTTGGAACCATGTGACATGTCCTCTATATAACTGGGTGACAACACTTCTAAAAAGGTTCTTAGGAGAGGGTTTGTTGAAGTGAGTGGTGGAACATTCAATAATGTTTTAAGTGTGCCCTCACTCTCAACTAATCTCCTATCAGTCTACTAGATCACTCACCTTAATCCAAGCATGTGAGTTGAACTCACTCTAGATTAAATGTACATCATAGAGTTTCATAATGATACTATTTTAGCTATAGGAATGGTAAATCATCAGACTCGACTATATAGCTTCTCACACATTGCTCCCGACTCTCCTTCAAGTTCTTTAAATTCCTCTTTGAACTCACTTGTACCTATTGACACTTATGAGCCTGAGCTTCTTTCTAATATTGATAACTCTTCTTTTTTATATGACTACAATAGTGAAGTGGACACACCTCCACCATCTCCTTTTCACCTTTTAGATATTCAAGAGTTAGTTCTTGACCTACCTACCTATGATCTACTTTAAACATTACAGGGTAATGGTCTAATGATCCAAGACACATCAGACATCAAGCAATCTATTCCATAGTTACAAAGGATTATATAGATATTCTTCACCTCTGCTTCTATTACACCATCTTGGCATAGAGCAATTGGGCCACCTACCTCACAGTATGTGGATCATTCCTTTCATAGGAATTACACCTTGGTTAAAGATCCATTAGGCACTTGGTAGACAAACTCATTATCCTAGGGTAATCCACTCTTCATTGCATTTACTTTTGATTCACAGTCACTTCTAAGCATTCCTCTAGGGGACACTGGATGGCTAAAGTCAATTTTAGACCTTAGTGGGGCTTTTTATCCCTCTTCTCTTCTTTGCTCTCTTTTAGGGAGGAGTTTTGTTCCTACAGGTTTTCTCTATTACCCTGATTTATGGGAGTTGCATTGTACTTGGGTACCTTATCAGGCCTCATTGTCAAGACCCAATTCTTCTACCCACCTAAGCTATGCTTCTGGGGGGTTTCAGTGTAGGATTTTTCCCACCTAGTGGTTTTATCTACATGTCTTTTCAATTTACTTAGGTTAGTTAATTAAGTCATTAGGGGTCATTTATCTTTAAGTGGGTTCTAATTGTGAGTTAGGTTTTTACCTTTTTGGTAACCTAATATCACCCTTTATGTACCTTATTTTTTCCTAAAGTGGCTAATGCAAACATTTCCTTTCTGGAATTTTCCTATTTTCAAAGCTCTCATTTTGCCTATACAAGAATTCAACATTCATCATTTGGCTATTATTCAAATATCTTGGTGAAATCTCTCAGATCAAAGTTATTGTATGACCATTTTGGATTTCTCAACTCCAAAGAGTATTTATTTTCACCTTAGATTCCTTTTGAAAGTGTTGAAACACTCTCAAACACACCCTTATAGCTCACTGTTTGACATTTGACTGGGACAATTCTATTTGACCCCTGTCTATAGGGTATCATGGCCTTGTGAGACCCTGGTAATTGTGTTATAGTCCTTTGTTTACTTAATAAAACCATATAACTCTTTTTCATACCTTTAATCTCCTATTTATTTTCAACAACCATTAAGACACAATTGTTTTGTTCATTGCCTTTTGATTGAGAAAAGGGCTCATTAACCCTACTTGAAGGTGGAAATAATGTGATAAATCTTGTTTACAGGTGTGAGAGGGTATTTTTAACTCAAATTGAGTTCACATCATGTTTATAAATTAGCATCTTTTATTTAAACTTCTCAAAACATCACCTAGTCTCAACTCCATATGTCATTGTTCAATGTATTGGTTGTAGGTGCCATTTTAGGCCTGTGTACGGATATGAGAGTGACCATAGGAGGTCACCATGCCAAGAATCATTCCTTATAAGTTATTTTTTGGATCATTGATGTCCTTGAAATACTTGAAGTTACCACCAAGGTTAGTGTAACCTAGAAGATCAAAAATCCAAGCATAAGGTCACTTTCCTTTACAATCTTATAGGTGATTACTATAGGGTTTTAGTGGCTTAAAAAGCATCTTGGGACTCTTCAATCAACCCTTTTCACTCACCATTTACCCATTAAAGTTATCATGAGAATTGTATGTGGTGGAGAATACTAAACCAAATAATCAAGAACATTAGAAACTCTTCTCATCATGATACATGTTATCTCAAAAAACCTCAAGGATCTCTGTTTGGTCCATTTGGGGACTAAGAACCCAATTTGATCTTATCCTCCTTTGAAGTGAAAACCTTCACTTGTGTATCATCCTATGTCTTCATGGCATGAAACCCATGGCTCTTTGGTAATGTTAGGACTCAAACATGAATTCCACCATGTACTCCATGACTCACACCTCTGTACAACCTCTTGGAAACCTTGTGAAAATTGACCGGGTAGTGAACAAGGAAGAAGTGGGAAATTTTACTTTTAAAAGGTTGTAAATAACCTCTCACAAGGTAATTCAATGAAATAAATCTTAAATCATGAACCTAGGCATATTAGACATCTTCAAGATCCTCCTTCACATTGTAAAAAACATGGGTTATGCACCCATGGCTACCAACTTTGAGAAACAAACATAATTTTGAAATATCCTTCAAGTTAATTAAGAGAGAAGTGTTGGATGATAGAAACACCATTAGAGAGGGCCTACTCTAAGTTAAAAAATACATGCCAAAACCACACATCTGCAGCGATTTTTGAGTTCAAGCAATTTGGACAAATATGGACCCTGCTTGGTTACATAGGCAACTTTGAGGACTAAACCTTCTTAAAGATGGGTTAATAAATGAGGAAGAATAAATATGAAAAAAAAAATCACTAAATCTAATCTAACTCAGTCTACTAGCATTCCCCAGAGCCATTTCTCCCAACTCATCTTGTATGGCTTGTGGTGAGTGAAAGTCTTTGACTAGTTTTGACCTTTCCAAGGAGCAATGAGGAATAAAAAGTTAAATTTGAAGTTTTTGAATCTAAAAAAACAATATGATCATGTAATTTAGTATGGGAAGATCAAGAGACATCTTTTAAGTGCCTTCACCTACAAAAATCTGTACAAGTCTGTACAAGTGGTTAAAAACTCCCTTTTTCAAGTGTTTTCTTGATTTTAACTTGCACCTATAGACTTAGTCAGTCAAAAATAGTTATTAAATACCCTTTAGGACACATGTAATGTTTCATCACCCTTTTATACTTTCATAATTCCTAATAAACCCGTATAAAGCATTAAATGCCCATTTTTGACCTTTGAAAAGACACAAAGTGACATGGAACACTAATGCAAAGAGTGACCAAGGCTAATATAACATTTATTGGCATTAAAGGGCCTATTAAACACTTCTGACAAAGTTTTTACCTATGGGGTTGACTCATTTTGACCGGGGGGTAAAAATGGTCAACAAGTATAATGGTACCAAAATGGACATACATGAGAGATTGACCTATTTATCATAGTTGAATCAATTAATAGAGTATACAGGTCTTAATAACTATCTTTTTGAATTTGCATAATATAACATAAGAATTATTCATATAAACATCATCTAAAATTCTATCTTCTAGACCAAGGGCAAATGATAGAGGGGAATTTGCATAAGAGAGTATGAAAATTATTGATAAAAACTATTTCTAAAATTTGATCTTCTAGGCAAGGGTAAATGATAGAGGGAAACTTTATCCTTGACTTTGAGGTCTTATAAAAGGATAGAAACCTCCCAAATATAAACTAATTAGTGGATGATGAATATTTTTGTTGACTGTCCCCTCCTTACAATTATCCATGCACAAAAAAATTAAATATGAGGAATTTTTA